>JAYRCO010000739.1:0-18258 GCA_037042815.1 Ceratobasidium papillatum
CAACTTCACCCTGGCTTTTGTTTCACTGGTTTATTGTGGAACTGGCAGTTCGTATTGCCTGTGGTAATCGCCGGCGCGCTCTTCGAGTATCTGCAACGGCCGCTTTAGCCTCGACAGACTTAGATAGCGCGATTCAAAGGATGATCTTCTCCCTGCTAGGACATAATCTCGCCGAAAACATTCGCGAGGCTTACGAATCTGACGGCGACCTTGACGATCCTGTACTAGAAATCTGGGTATGCTTGATACACTTGGTCGACGAAACCGATTTAGCAGGCGTGGTTACGTGGAAACCTCTTTGGAGCCGCGTTGAGTCGGTTCTTGATTCTCCTGCTTTTGTTCTGCCCTACAAAGTGTATGAAAGTGAACGACGCTGGGAATACATTTTCGGTTTCTCTGCGTTGGAGGCCATTTCGTCTCAAACTGGGAGGTTGCTTTCTTTTCGCCCCCCCATATCTCGATGGGCATGGGTCTGTAAGACGATTAAAGACATTCGTCTCAAAGAGGACAAGGTGATTGAGGAAGCCAAACAAACGCGTCAACGAGTTGACTACTATGTTCGCGTCATAACTGCTCGATGTTGGCTGTTACATACCATGTGGGGCTGGAGCTACTCTCAGTCCGATCGTCTCCTCAATCTTCTTTACCCAGTGTTCCAAACTCGAAAACTGTCCAGACTGAGAGACGAACGAACGGATTTTCCCGCATTTATACGCAACTTAGACCTTGGACATCTGGAGCGATTTAGTAATGGGGACACAGCTTGGAGCATGTTTTTGAAGATATTCCGTATGACCATCATTGATAGCCCCACCAGTGCCCGCAAATTATATTCTGCTTATGCTCCAGTCGCGGTACTCAACTTCACAAATGACAACCCGGCTACAGACATGGATCTTTCTAGGCTATTTAACAGCTTCTCCATGTTTTTAGTCATCTTGATTACCGACCCGACATCCGAGCGCGGCGCCGATTGTGTCAGGCGGGTGCAAGGCCTGATGTCCTTCAAGGCTGCTGATATGCGCTCTCGGGAGGCGTGCATCCGAGCGTTTCAATATATGGGACTACTCTTCAAACATTATCAACTCGAGATGGAGCCTCTTGTTTCTTGGATGCACCTCATGCTCCAGTCTCTCCGGGAAGAAATGCGGGAGAGCATTGTACAGGCTCAGCGCAACCGACTGGTTGTACTGGCTCTATGTCTGGTTCGTAGTGTAGCGGCAATCACGAGTACTTCCGGCTTTGATCAAGATAGTAAGAAGGAGTATCCAGAAGTCATTTTGCTTACTGAAGGTACGTACGCTGGTTTTTGGATGACACCCGCTTTGACCTTATTGTCTCAGATTTTGTCCAGACAATGTTTCAGTTAGATCTGAAGAATAACAAAGCTGCACGACGCGAAACCAAGCAATTCTTAGAAGCTTTTTGCCATGCCAGAGACGCCTTCCTGGCCACACTCCCTCCCAAGCCGGTACCGGAAGTAGCGATGGAGGAAGAAAGTCAAGAAAGTTATGGGTTCGATGAATTTGACCTTGATCTCGACAACCCTGAGGTTTTAGCTGGTTTGGATGCATTCGAAGGTGATTTGCCTGCCCCAGTCAATCTTGACCCTATAGTTGCAAAGGAGCGCCGCGCGGCTGAGGTGCGAATTTTATCGTCTCAGCGTGGGCTGTTCACGATTATGGGTTGCCTAGATTTTCAACAAAATTGTGTCTCCCGCGGTTTTTGAGAACATAATACTTGGCTTCGGACTTGATGATCGCCGATTACCCAGTAGCCCGGAACGAGGATGCGATGCTGAAGAGTCCGCTTGGATTCGAGTCTGGTTCGGGTGTGTCAAGGTTGTGGTGGAGAACCGCCAGCGCGTGAGTCTACCCGTTTGATTCTGTTTCTTATGACTCCTTAATTTTCCTAGTCCTGGCGAGATTATCTGAACGATTGGGGTAATGCAAAGGACGAAAGGATATCCCGAATTATCGACATTAGCGCCGAGCGTCGCGTCCGCATATACTTCTGTTATCTAGCTCTAAAGCATACTTCAGCTCTTTTGCAACGTGGTAGTAAGGTGAGTAGTTTTGTCATCGTATTCTACTCTCCTTAAAATATATGTTTTGTAGGAACAAAAACAGCTGTTTTTGATACCGTGGTTCCAGTGTCTGCCTCATCCTCGCTACACTGTCGAGCACAAGTACACAGCATTAATCTGCCAGTTAGGGATGAAATCCGACCCGCTTCTTGAAGGCTTGCCTTGTAGAACTAACGAGAAAGGCGAGTATTATGTTCTCAACTCGGAACTGATGGCGGAACGAGGCGATTATGTTCGATGTGAGTATAGCAACCCAGTTTTCACCTCTTGATTTACTCTTGGATGTTTTAGGTATCCTCAAAAACCTTCATAATCTATCTCAATCTCACTACGAGAGCTCTTCTGCTGCTACTCTCGCACGATCGCGAACATGTGTTGCCAAGCTCTTCGAAACTATGAAGCAGACTTGGGATCTTCTTGGTCGTTCATACGCTCCTTCGGCAGATAAGGAGCTCATTCCTTCATATTTGGATTTTTGTCACAGCGTACGCTCCTCGGCTACCGAGTTCCTTACTACGCCCCCGATTCAGGACTTATCTTCTCGACTCAATTGGGTTCCACCTTTATAACGCTCCATATTTTTTTAATCATATTTGTTCGGTAGTTCGGTCGCACGCAGAAACGACTTGTACTTGTAGACAGCTTTGAATCATGCTCTTGAGTATAGTCTTGTGAAACTGCATGATGGGTTTTTCCTGCTGTGCACGTCGCAACTGATGATTCTTATGTTTGGACGCCGCGGCGTTACAAATCTAATTCACTTCATCGAAGCAGCCCCAGAAGCAACCTGCCAAGCCAGCTGTCAACGCCTATTTCTGGTGCCCCGCATAGCGCCTCTTAGTTTTCTCGGCACGTCGGTCAACGCCTCCCCAAAAGCTCAAAACTGACCTGCTGGATGACGAGAAATAGCTATGGCAGATGTCGTTAGGCATCACGGTATATGGTTTCGCTGATACCTTCATCCTTGACTTTTTGCTTCTCTTTGGAGATATAAATCACGAACAACGCCAACATTTGCAAATCGCCTTGGCAAAGGACACTTTCACTCGGCACTAGAAGTCGAAACGCGTCATTCTATGGCTTGAGTGGGGGTTAAATATCCATGAGGCGATTCCCTCGCAGCATCTCTCCACCTCTCCCTTTCGCGTTCTCACCTTTTAATTTTTGGCTCATCGCCCCCACACTCGCTAATTGCTATCGTATTGCTCTGAAATCCGCTTCTTTCCGACTGCCGTCTCCTCGCGATGTTGTTCAACCGTTTATTATCTCTCGCCGCTTTTTTCTCAATTGCTGCACATGCTTTGGCCGCGCCAATCCCAATGCTGAATACTCGTGAGACTGAGATCGAGGCACTTGGTTTTGAATTCGAGGCCGAACGTGAGGGTGGAAAAACCGAGGTTGAAATTGAGCGGGACGACACGTTGGATCTGGAGGCAGAGATTACCGAACCTTCTAAGAGTAGACGCCTGGCAGTTCGCTCTCACCCAACTCGTTCACTCTCCGCCTCGGTGCTTGACGCCCAAAAGCAGTTAGATGTTCTTTCACCCCAGATAGGTTGGTTTGCACCCCGTCAAATCATCTCATTTAACACTAAATTACCTCCTTAGAAATCGCCATGCAAGGAATGCTTGGTTCTATCGAAAAAAAGGTCGGAGCACATCTTACCGATGTCGATGGCGTGGTGCATACTCTCGAGGCCAACTTGAAATTATTCGTTGGAGACAAGGACGAGATTCTGTACCAAAATCCTGAGGGTACTGGGCGAATGACAGATGCTGAGCTAGGAAAGCTTTTCTCTGTATTCTTCCTGGTAAGAACTACCAGCCTCCTCGACCAGCTTAACGCGTACTCAAACTTTGTCATAGTCAATATCTGATATGGAGGAGGAAGTCAGACACGTCAGTGGCTACACCGTAACGTCAGCGCTGCTTAACATTAGGTTAGTACGGTAGCTTGTGCCTCTAGCATACTGAAGTAATGCTGTCGCATAGGAATGACCTTCTTTCCATGAAGAAAACGCTTGGTACGCTTGTGCCTGTTGTCCGAACCAATGTAGCCAACAACATGGCCATGGCGTTGAGCATGGGAACTGGAAGTCTTGGTACAACGGTCTAGAAACGAGTTTGAGCTTTTGAAACAGTGCTATCGACTGTAAGTCCTTGTAGTGTTATACCTGCCACATACTTACTGAACGCGCAGGGCTTCTGTAGCATATACGCGAACGTAGTTGTACATTCCTCTAATATAGATATTAATGTATTTTTCTTTTAATATATCAGAGCTTTGCTCACCTTCGCTGATGCTGAGTAAACTGCGCAGGCAACAGGGGGTATTCAACTTATATAACCAGGGATTTTTGTAGCCTAGCATATAGTTACGTGCTTCTATGTATGTCGACTCGCTTACATTGCGGTTCCGGCTTTTGAGACCGGTATAGGCTGTCCCTTGGTTATCTTGTACAAACTTAGGCATTTTTATCATACAATCGATGCTGTTATCTCAATGGCGATTTCAAGCACTGTGTGACGATTGGATGCTTTGGTTGCTACGGAATGAACTCAAGACAGATATTGTTACAGAGATAAAAGGAAATGTCACGACAATATTGCTTCTATTATGCTAGGATGACGAAGATGACAGATTGTGGGGGTTCAGCTTGGCTAGGCAGTCTTTATAGCGCAAAATCCATTCACGGCAACCACGAGTCGCGTGTAAACTCCATGTGTCATGCAGTGCTTGACTAGCGGCGATAGCTAATTGCATGAGGCTCAGCGCCTGGTGTCAATGAGGCTGAAGCAATGTTACTCACAAGGACTTATTAGAGCATATGGTAGGCTGTACAGCGTAGGAGCTGGTTCCAGGCTGACCTTCAGTAGATGCCGCTTCCGGTTCCGAACTATGCGGTGCAAGCGTTAGTCAATGTTTATAACCTTACTGACATTTGGCTTACTCTGGAAGAGTTTGCAGACCAGGAAGACCGTAAAGGGAGCTCTGTAGCGACATCTAGACGGGGGGAGCCTCCTTGCGTATTTTCTTCTCACAAACCAAATTATTATACATTCAGGACTAAAGGTAAGATGAATTAGATTCCATTGTCTCCCCCAACGGTGTGAGATGGGCATTCGCAGCTCTTGCCCTCAATTGGCGGAGAGCTAGCCGAGCGCATTCCTAGAGGCTAAGACCTCTCCGTACGGCCAGGAGTCGCGGAGCCGTGTCTCGTAATCGGGAGCGCCAATTCCCGTGTGAAAATCTAGGTAATTGTTTGACGTAACGCCAGGCGTCTTATGGAGTACTAGACGCACGGCGTAGCAGAGACGCGCGTTTCGGTTGTCCTACAATGCCCGCCGGCTTTGACGCCCAAATAGCTCCAGGAGCTAACCCTCGCTCAGCTTCGGGCTGAGCAGCATGAAACAGATAAGCATTTCATACGAGTAGATAAGTAATTCATGTATGCAGCATGTATTGATCCTTTGCACGTTCCTATCTTATCGGGATCAAAACATCGTTGGCCGGAGATGAAAACTCGAATTTGAGCTCCTAATTTGCGAAAAAGTCTAGAATATTATCAGATGGAGATTTGTTATTATTCGGACTCAGTGCATACAGCTTGGCTGAAGCGCAAGCGAACGTACTGAAATGCCTAGCTAAACCATACTACTCAGAATTGAGACCCCAGCCTGTACACCATCAATAACCTGGATCTTGCCCTTCCACTCTGGACCCAGTCCCTGCCAGATCGCCTCTTCCATCCCAGTCATACCAGCACATCCCAGACAAATTACACGCACCCCGCGCTCTTCTACCAATCGCCGAGCGCCTTGTCCTATCTTTGCATATACCTCATTCTGAGGCATATCATGTAATTCGATCGCGCTAAACCCGGTGGAAGCCACTCCCGCAAACCGAGATGAATCTGATACGCCGAGGAAATGATGTAAAGCGGTTGAAAGGAGAGACTCCCAAACTTGACCAGTTGTAATAATGCCAAACGTGTCTTCAGGACCGGATTTGGCCAGAGCGTGGAGTACAGAAGCTTCGAAAATACCGATACAGGGAACTGTATTTCCAGATGCGGAGCGTAGCATATCTGGAAGCGGATGTTCACTGTAGCAGGCAACAAGATAGGCATCGTATTGATGGGCCTGGACGGCAGGGAGCAAATGGGGTAGGCACGTGTGTGCAGACGAGTGACACCCCTCTTCATCGTCAATCGACTTTAGACATTCCGGTGGACCAGTGAAGAACTCGAGTGTTACATGAGCGGGCGGGGGTGATGCGCGAAATAGGTTGACAAGGGACTGGGTTATGCTCTCTGAAGAATTGGGGTTCACGACGAGTATTTTGATAGCCTTGCGGCTCTCGCCTTGTACAGATGCCGCAGCAGGGTCGAGAAAGGGCATGGCGAAGAATCCACGACAAAATTTGTGGCAACTTGACGCGAGGATCTAATACTAAGAAAGTTGGGTAGAGGAGAGGCGGCGCCTATCGAGATCATCTAATCTCTATGCCCCTGTCTGTCACGTGCTTCGATTATGCGCCCAAACATTACCCGCCCTCGTCTCTGGGGGGATTGCGGCTTTTTCACTTGGTCAAGCATGAGCAAAATGTTCGGAAAGTGACATAGTGTAAATGAACCTCTCGGATGAAATATCTGCCGCTGCGCTGTTACAACATTCCCCAAAGTGAAAACTCCTAACTTAGCCCCCAGAGTCGTGATGAACGTTGCTTGTGAACAAAAACTTCGGACACAAATCAGAACGTCCACTCAAACTCGAAATTTAATCTATTAATCGCAACAGAATGACAGCAATGATCGATAGCATTAATTGGAAAAAAGTACAACGAGAAAACCCATGCGAAAAAGAGAGCAAGAAAGACCGTTACTGCGATGCGTGTAGTGGATATAATTGTATACTGTATGCGAGAAATATGCCAGAGTGAATGTCCGTTTTGATGAAATCCCTTTCTTCCCCCTCTCCCTCTCTACCCCAATCTTGCCGCCACACACCTATTGTACACCCAACTCCTCATCCGTAGGACGAAACGTCCAAACCTCAATCACCGTCCTCCCGCCTCGACGACACATGATCACACACCGGTCCTCTCTAAACGACACGCGCCAGACTGCTTCGCACGGGCTCGTCATTTCCCGTACGCATTGACCGGTTTTCATGTCGTACTGTAAGCCAAGTAGGTCAGTCTCAGATCGAAATTGGAGTTGGGATAATTAAGGGGATCGAGATCGGGATTGATAATGAAATTCATTGATCGACGCCCCTCACCCGATCCTCCCTCGTATAAAAAAGAAACTCACCATCTTGACATACCCATCACTCCCCCCACTAACGACATACCTCTCATCAAACTGTAAACACGTAACACTATTATCATGCGCGCTCAGCCGATGCACAGTCTCCAACGTCGCCGTGTCGTACACGATCACCCGACCGTCGGATCCCCCTGTCACCAAAGTGTTGCCTAGGAGTTGAATTTGGCCGACGAGGGACGTATGGCCGTGGAGGAGGGCTATGCAGTCTCTATCGACGGAAGGCTGTGTGAGTAAAACGGATGGAAAGAGAGATGGGATGGGGAGGGAAGGACGTACCCAGTTGACGCAGACCAGATTCGGACTTGTGCGTCTAGACTTCCCGTTGCGACTAGCTCTCCATCAAACGCGACCGAATAGACTTCATGATAATGGCCCCGGAAGACTTTTAAACATTCTCCCGTGTCCACGTTCCACAACTACTACCATCATCAGCTTCATACCCCCCATGCAAAAAAGAAAGATGGAACTCACCCGACAAGTCGTATCATAACTCCCACTGACAACCAAATTGCCCGACACCTCCAAACACCGCACCGAATCCGTATGACCCTGAAGAACATTCACGGCTCGTCCTCGGGCAATGTCCCAAACGCGCACAGTCGTGTCTCGGGAACCTGATACGGCTATAGGTCGGTTGTCGAGTACTTTGAGACAGCGGATCGTGGATGTGTGGCCTTGGAGTGTGTAGAGACACGTTCTGAGAATGAAGATATGTTAGCTGGGATGAAATGAGATTGATGATGAGACGAGACGAACCCGGTTGTTAGGTCCCACACCCTTACGTCCCGATCGCATCCCCCGCTGACGACGACGGCTCCGGATTGACCCCATCCGGCTGATGCGTTGCATACGTCGCTTAGGGCGGTTCTTGGGATCCCGTCTTGTGCGAATCCGCGTAGTGCGCCGGGCGTGACTTGTGCATCTGCTCCGCTTGTACTTCCTCCGGCACCACCACCCCGACTGACGAGTCCAAGAGTCCACACGCCCAACGTATGTCCCACAAGAGTACGAACGAGTCGACCAGTCCGAACGCTAAAGACGTGAATCCGGTGGTTGGCGAGACCAACAACGATCCATTCGTCGTCCATCGCGACAGAGGTGATGACACCATCGTCTGAAAGGGTATGCGATTTAAGTAATCGGCCACCTCGAGCCCAATTCCGGGCTGTGAGATGTTGGAGTTTAAAGTGGTATTGGTGGGAGAGATGAGTGGGGATAGCAGGCGGCAACGAATTAAACGACAGTTTTCGGATCCCCCGTCGGAGCTCCTCGATGGATCCAGGGTTGTATCGCGCAGGAGGCGTAACACCGTTGAGTTTAGGACTGCCGTACCCGGCGTACGTGCACATTCGTTTCCATGGCGCTTCGTCCGCCAACAGCGCGTGCCAAAAGTGGGATACTTGGGCGGCTCGTGCAAGAGTTTGAGCGTCTTCTACGAATGACAATACGAGCAACGATACTTCAAACGGAAGTTCTCGTAAAAAGTCTCGTTTGAGTCGAGGTTGGATTAACGCGTTTGCGTGCACCAGTTGGTCTACGTCGCATGATGCCAATAACTGGGTGATGAATTCTCGTCGCTGGGCGGCTGAGAGGTGTATAAATGAAGGCAGGACGTCTCGGTTGAATGAAAGCACGAGGTGTGGGTGTTTTTGGACTGTTGTTATGGGGGAGAGAGGGCGGGGAGAGGGGGCTGGGGTCGGTGGGGAAAATACGGGGACGAGGATCGTGCTCGAGGGGTTTCGGATCCCGGGCGATACGGGCGGGGAGGGTGGTGCTGGCATCATCATTGCTCGTTCACTATAGTCGGGGAACAGGCGAAAAAGGTAGGGAGCCGAGAACGTATGAAATGTGTGACGGTGAAGATACACGAGGCGGGTTTGTACGTCAGATGTGGCCCTTTTGATATGTTTTTGGTGTTTTTTTTTCTTACCCGACGAAATGTTCAGCTTGTGCAAAGGAGCTCATGTTTTGATAGTTACGTCTAACCGGTGTCTGGTTCTTGGTCGTCGTAGAGTAAAGGGTGAGGGGTGTACAAAAGTCTAGGGGTACAAGTCAAGGTAGAAGTAAGAGTGGTCAAGACAAGGGGAAGGGGGGGTCGTGGCAGTCGTGGTCGTTGCTAAGGTTAGCTGTGTGCGTGCTGCCCAAACGCCATGTTCTCAACCGGCACGATCCGGACCCTTGGACCCTGATGTACATATTTGTGTTGCCATATATGGTTCTGCTGCCTACGCCATCCTCTCTGTTGCCCTTTACAAGATTTGACTGGGAGGGAATCGGCCGACGTCATGAGAATAGATGTTACTCGTATTAAACCCCTGGAAAGTCTAACGAAATCTGTGTACATGAAGGTGAAGAGGTCATTGCATATGGTCGTCCATGGCCCGAGCACATGGTTGTTAAGCACCTCGCCGAGTGACAAAGTTCTATTGCACAA
Organism: Ceratobasidium papillatum; assembly: GCA_037042815.1. Lineage (NCBI taxonomy): Eukaryota > Fungi > Basidiomycota > Agaricomycetes > Cantharellales > Ceratobasidiaceae > Ceratobasidium > Ceratobasidium papillatum. Next base: position 9,850 of record JAYRCO010000739.1, read on the forward strand.
ACCAGAATCTCACGTTAGATAGCCCTAGGATTACACGATGACCTTGAGCTCACCGTTAGATCGTCCTTTGTCGCCAACGCCAAAACAAACTTTCGATTCGCGTCTGTCACTATACATTCACACCAATCCATCAAACTCAATCAATAAACGTGAACATGAGGAACACATACCAATCGCAAAATCGTTCTTTTCCAAAAACTCTTCTAGTTCTTCTAGGGACGTTTCGGGAGTTATGACCGAATAGGGTACGGCTGTTCCGCGTTTGAATTTTGTCATGAATGTTGCTAGTGTATCTGACTGGGTCGAGTTAGACAAGGGGATAAGAGAAGGGAGGAGGAGAGAGAAGGGAGGGTCAGGAGGGAAGAGAGACGGGGAGAAGAAGAGTGAGAAGAGACGTACAGGATTCGCAGTTCCCGCTTCCCATTTCGACTTTAACCTCCCTACATCAATATATCCAACTGGTTTTCGGAGTGTATCTAGGACTCTGTACTCGATCGAATCATTAATCGAATCAGGGAAGAGAACAGGGAAGAGGGGGTGAAAGCAGCTTACGGGATGAACGAGAAATCTCGATCATACGCGAGTTGAACGGCTTTTTCGACATGTTCGCTTTGGGAGAGTGCGAATGCTGGAGGGAGTTGGAGGTCCTGTTCGAGGCGATATCAATAACCATTATTTTGCGCAAGATTTGGGAGAAGATAAAGTAGGTTTAGACGTACTTCGACTACCGCTCCGCGATATTTACTCGGTCCGGGAGACAGAGGGGATCTAGATCCAGTTTGAGCCTGGGTCAATCCACCAAGAGTAGCGTTAAGAGTCGCAAGAGGAGCTGCTGTTGTCGCCATACTAGTGAGCCTAGATTTATTCCTGTGTCGAGTATTGAGGAGTTTGCAGTGACAAGATCAGAGAATCAGAGAGGCTCGAGTCAACAGCTGTCGCAGAAGATGATGGTGGACAATGGCGAGTTTATGAGTTGCACTGCCACAGATCTGACCATGGTTATAAACTGATAAGATGTAGCTGATAAGACATCCTCTCATCTGTCTACCGAACCACAGCCGGAAAAACATTCAATACATAAGAGATTCCCCACGCTTGGGAATGGCCTAATATTTGGGGGCCGAAAATGTATCCTAGAATTAGGACATAAAGAACCTGATATTTAAGGCGCCTGGATGATAGTTGTGGTACCGTATCGCATCGCACCGCATTGAGGGTTCCTATCATACCGTATTAGCACTGGCCTACCTCTAGTTGACCACATCACCCTCTCACTATGTGGAAATATTCAGCCACGAGAAGGACTTCACATAGACTCATGGAAACCGCGGCGAATGTGTGCCCTCCAATCCAAAGTATCACAGAACTCGCGCTACACATTGGCCGGATTGCCAAGGTTGGGGGCTAGTGTGACTCTTATCGACGTTGGTGCTTATGATATAATTACTACAGGGACACCGATCGAAAAAGAAACATTGGGAGGAATTTCAGACCTACGTCCAGGATGCCATTGTGAATGTCACTAGGTCGCTGACTGCAGCCGATGTTTCTCAGGCCAATACCAGAGATAAACTAGAGAAGCTTGAAAGGCATGTTTTTCTTTGCGATTATCGTGTTAGCAAATTGACCAACTATCGTATGACAGCACACTGCGGGAGATCATTAGGAAGATTGATGCACAGCACTGTGTGAATCGTCGTTTTGAGCGTGCATTTTGGCCCCAGCGAGACCTGGAGTTTATTGCGGACATGAAATCACAACTTGACGACGTGATTCAGCAATTCACGGTACGTCTCCAAAAAACTTACTATACGTCGGCTTAATCCTCTATTTCATTAGTTGGATGTAGCGGCGACAACTCTCGTACAGCTCGAGCAAACTCGTAATGCAGTACTAAATAATCAGGAAATGTGTATGTATACCTCATTTACTCTTGTACACCATATGTTTATGATCAAAAAATAGTATCTCAGATCGTACACCGTCCCTCAATGATAGCCTCTAAACTTCGTCGGGTAATTGGTGCATCATGGGATCCCGACCGAGTGTGCTTGCCCAACACCCGTACCAGATGGATTCAACAAATACTTGAATGGATCGACGACCCAGTAGGCGTGAAGAAGTCGTTAGGGAAATCTTTAGATGACTCTTCAAGAGGTGCACAGATTCTGCTGCTCACTGGCGTTGCAGGCTCCGGCAAGAGCACAGTTGCGCATTCAATAGCTCAACATTGCCACGAAACCGATTGCTTGGGGTCATCTTTCTTTTTCGATCGCGAGATCGATGGCAGAAATAATTCGTCCGTGCTCTGGAATACTATTGCCGCCGACCTCGCTAGTAGAGATCCTGAGCTCGCTGAACGCATTGGTTCGCTGGTCGAACGAGACTGGAGCTTGCCATCTGCACCTATATCTCGACAGTTTAACGAGCTAGTAGTAAAATCGTGTCAAGGCTACTCCTCTACCGAACCTGTCGTGCTTGTAATCGATGGCCTAGACGAAGGTTGGGATAACGCTCTAGTCAATGCGCTGCGAGATGGTGCCGCAGATTTACCCGGCAACTTCCGCATATTCTTGACTTCTCGCATGCGACCAGAACTTGATAGTCTCTGCCGAAGCGCTCATGTTCTCTGGATGGAGCTGGACATCGGCGCTCAAGACAATATAGATGACATTGCACTGTTCGTTCCGCACCAACTTCGAAAGCTGGCGTTTGATAGAAATCTTGGCCGGGATTGGCCAGGAGAAGAAACTCGGGATAGGTTTATGCTACGAGCTGGAGGATTGTTCCTCTGGGTCACAACTGTATGCGACTATCTACGCTCTCGCACGAGTCCCACCCAGGAACTCGAAAGACTTCTATCAACGAGTGACCTTCCGGCAGGGACCGCCGAAGCACGAATGGACCAATTATATGCAGTTATTTTGGGGTCATTCGACTGGACTGATGAGGGATTCACTACAAGCTACCAGAATTTGATGGGTACAGCTTTGGCGGTCAAAAGTCCACTCAGTATCTCTGTGATGGAGCAATTGCTGGGCGAGCGGCCATTGGCAGAAGATTTCACGTTACAAAGCCTGAGCCCTCTGCTTACAGGAATGAGAAAAGAGGACCACAAAAGAGTCCAAGTACGAGTGCTTCACCAATCACTGAGGGATTTTCTGGTTCTTCGTGCAGCTGATACAAGACTTTTGATCCGCGATGAAGAGCACAGCCAACAACTAGGTCTGCTATGCCTTCATAATCTGAATAACCATCTGAATAAAGAAACGCCCGGCACTGGATATCTTTCTGATTATACCCAAGATCAAATGCTTGGAATACCTCCTCAAGACAACGTTGAAATATCAGAGGTCTTGTGGTATGCATGCCAATTTTGGCTAGACCATATCCTTGATATGGACTCGCCGGATGTAGTCAGAGGTGATTTAGCAGAGTTTCTGGAGAAGAGATTTGTGTTATGGATCGAGCTAACTGCTGTCCTGGGCCGATGTCGGAGGCTAAGAGATATAATGTTTTGGATGGAGGTGAGCATTTTGTTTATATGTTCTCGACATAAGTGATCGAAGAGAACCAACCGGTTTGGATAGAACAACGTTCAACTCCACAAATTACCTTCAATATTTAAAGACAATGGGGACAAATGCTTGGCACTTGCGCGACGACTGTATCGCGATGGTCGACTGGAGGAGGCCTCTTTGATGATGGAAGAGAGAGCTGCGTTCGCCGAAGTTGTGGCCCGTAGGAATACTATACTTCTTTCGGAGGCTGGGGATGGACATATGCGGCGGTCGATGTCGGAATTGGATGAAACAGGTGTTTCAAACGGCTGGGCCAACTATGGTAGCGATAATGAAGGAGGAGGTGCAAACCGCCTAACATCACCACACGAAGATGCACAGCAACTGCAAAGAACTCTTCGTAGCATGCCGCACATACAGCCTTTCTACTTCCCCGGACACTCGCTGTAGATACCTGCATGTCTATTTCCCTTGTGCTCACACTAGTCAATCAAAATCTAAGGCCCCCATTTATCAAACAAGCATAGGCCATAGGAAGGGTGATATTCATTAGAAAATCTGCGAAGTATAGCTTTCACCAGTGTAATGTATCGGGGTAATTGAACAGTTCTGCTCCGAGGGTGGCTCTCGTATGTAAGTTTCGAGATTGCATTAAACGATGATGGTGGTCAATGGGGATTTTATTAGTTGCACTGCCACCGGTCTCCGATGTGATCGAAGATCTAAGCCCCAGCCATCGCACCCATCCCCTTGACCCAATCACTCATCATGCAAAGACGCTCAGCTCCTAGAAAAGATTCCTCGTTAACTACGAGAACTGCTATAAACCTGTTTCCTCCACTCCAAAGTAGAATAGAACTCGCATCGCACATAGACCAACTAGTCAAGGTAGAACTACAGTGCTCCTCACAGAGCTTGTGCTCATGGTGCGATACAGAGTTTCCGCTCGAATAAAAATGACTGGAGGAAGTTTGGGGACCATCTCCAGTGCGCCATTACGAGTGTCACTGGCCCGCTGACGCAAACCGACGTCCTTCAAGCCAACACTAGACAAAAACTAAAGAAGCTCGATAAGCAAGTATATATTCAAGCTCAGAAATATAATCTCGAAGAAATTAAGCGACCTTCAACAGTACATTGCGGGGGATTGCTTGGACAATTGACGCAGAGCGAAGCGTATCGCGTCGATTTCAGCGGGCGTTTCGGTCCTACAGAGATCTACAGTCAATTGAGCGTCTAAGGTCAAGGCTTGACGATGCGATTCAGCTATTTTCGGTATGACTTTCAGTCTTTTACTAAGTTTCAGCGCAGTCTGAAAGCCAATACCCGCATTTTTGCTCTATCAGTTGGACGTAGCAGCAACCACTCTTACACAGCTTGAGCAAACACGTAATGTGGTACTAGCCAACCAGGGAATGCGTGAGTATCGCTTTGACTCTTGTTGATCAAATCTTTACCAGTATAATATAGTATCCCAGCTTGTACCACGTTCCACAATGGTATCCTCTCAGCTTTGTCGAGTACCTGGTGCATCATGGGATTCTAAACGAACATGCTTGCCCAACACCCGCACTCGATGGATTCAACGGATACTTGCATGGATCGATGACCCGGTCGGCTCGAAGAAGAAAACTTTAGGAGATTCTGTCGTACACGATTCCAAAGGAGCACAGATTCTGATACTCACCAGTGTCGCAGGCGCCGGCAAGAGCACAATCGCACATTCGGTAGCCCAACGTTGCCACGAAAACGGTAACCTAGGATCGTCTTTCTTTTTTGATCGCGGGATCGACGGTAGAAACAATTCGTCCGTCCTCTAGAATAACATCGTAGCCGACCTCGCTGGCTGGGACGATAGACTGGCTGAGTGCATGCGCTGATTAGACGAGACTGGAGCTTGCCCTCTGCACCTATAACCAGACAGTTTAACGAGCTTATCGTAAAATCCTGTCAAGGCTATCACTCCACTAATCCTGTCGTGCTTATAATCGACGGCCTTGACGAAGCTTGGGATGATGACTCGATCAATGCACTGCGAGATGGTGCCGCCGACTTGCCCGACGACTTTCGTATATTCCTGACTTCCCGTATGCGACCAGAGCTTAATAGTCTTTGCGACAGCGGTCATGTTCTCTGGCTCGACCTAGAGATAGGTGCACAAGAAAATATAGACGATGTTGCAATTTTCGCTTCACACCAACTTCGACAGCTAGCGTCCGACAGAAATCTTGGCCAAGACTGGCCAGGAGAAGTAAATCGGAGAAGGTTTATGCTACGGGCCGGAGGGCTGTTCCTCTGGGTCACAACTATATGTGACTATCTGCGTTCTCGCGCGGATCCCACTTGGGAACACGAAAATCTTGTATCAATGGCTGGTCTCCCATCGAGCGCTGCTGAAGCACGAAAGGGTCAAACTTATGCTCTAATTTTGGGTTCATACGACTGGACCGATCAAAACTTTCGTAAAAGCTATCTAACGCTAATGGGCACAGCTTTAGCGGTCAAGCACCCGCTTTGTTTCTTCGCAATGAAGCAACTGCTAAATGAAGAGCTACTGGCGGGGGACTTTACATTACAAAGTCTAAGCCCTTTGCTCACGGGAATGAGAAAAGACGACCACAAGACCATCCCGGTACGAGTGCTTCACCAGTCGCTGAGGGACTTCCTCAATATCCAAGGAGTTGGTATGGATTTTTCGCTGGGCGAAGGCGAAGAGTACAACCAACAACTAGCCTAGCATTGCCTTACATAATACCTTGAACAATTAGCTGAATGGAGAAATTCCTGGAACTGGGCACCTTTCTGATGGACAAGACGAGGCACTTGGGGTACCTTCTAAAGACCAAGTCGATATACCAGAAGCTTTATGGTACGCATGCCAATTCTGGCTAGACCATGTCCTCGATATGTCTTATATGGGCTTCATTCGATGGGACGTAGCCAAGTTCCTCGGGAACAAGTTTGTACTGTGGATCGGACTAACTGCAGTCCTAGGCCAATGCCGAAGGCTGAAAGACATACTGTATTGGATGGAGGTGCGACTTTTGCTTCCCGCTCTCAATAAAGCCTTAACTAAAACCAAATGTCCCGGATAGGAAAACTTGCAATATGATACATCATCTTCAATGATTGAACAATATGCGGATGCATGCTTGGCACTCGGGCGACGGCTGTGCTACGATACTAGAATGGAGGAAGCTTCTTGGATGATGGAAGCGACAGTTACGTTCACCGAGTTTGCGGCTTGTAGGAAGGTTGCAGGTTATCCAATCCCGATATCAACAATCGCATATGTCTATTCCCAGCTTCTGAATGGAGGAGAGGTTCCTGGTGGCTGAGCTTACCCTGAAGCGGAAGAAGACACGAGGGGCCTAATATCAGAGCCAGATAGAGCCAAACGCGTTTCGTTCTTATTGGCAGCCACAGCCATATTTGCTATATTTAGCTCCGAGCTCCTGCGTCTATTTTTCTCACTTAGCGTTGGCTAACAAGCCTGATGTAATAGAATTAATAGTAGATATAAGTACATTGGATGACCATCAGGTAGGTCTGGGTCACTACTGTATGCATCATCTACCCTCTCGCGCAAGTCTCACTCTGGAGTTCGAAAGACTTCAATCAACGAGTGACCCCCCGACAGACTGCTGAAGCACTAATGGACCGGCTATATGCAGCTATCTTGAACTCGTTTGACTGTGTAGCTGCCCGTAAGGGCAGCTATCCACTGGGCTGATGAGATATTGACTGCAAGCTAAGGGTCGTCTATCTTATCTTATCTACTGCCCAAGCGAGATATTACAAAAAACCCACTTACTGCCTGAGGTTGCGATTACAAGGCATGAGTTTTTCCAGAAATTAGATTCTATATTGCGGAACCAGCAACGCAGCCCATGTATTCGCGACTAGGTTTATCCGTAGCAAGCGCTATCGCATACAAGGCATAGCCCATACAGATTTCAAGCAGCTCCCCAGGAAGGTCCATTAGGTTCAAAAGCGCTAGAATCCCCGTGAGCGATCAAACTGACCATTCGGCCATCATTCATCCAAACGGGCGCCATTCTTTGTTATAGTAGTTGTGTATCTATTGTCTTTCTGAGGCAACCTATATTTCGATGTTTTCAAAAAGAGACAGCCCGACGGATCCTCCGGAGCTGTGGCAGTTCAAGTTCAGTATGAATCAAACCTGATCCTCATGATATCGATTACTTTTCCAACCGATAACCGCCGAGATACCACGGGGCTGTAACTGCTTACATATTATCGCCAACCCATCTGTCATTCGCTCGATCCCCTCTTTCCCCCCTTTTACATGCCCAGCTGTCATGGCAAACCGACCAGTCGCAGGAACGAGCAGCCTAAAATTTCTGGCAGCTACGACAATTGCAATCCCTCCGCTCCAGAGTATCACGGAGCTTGTATCAAAAATTAATGAGGTTTCTCGGGTAGGTCGTTGTACAGTTCCATGCATATACACTGATACCGCAGATTAGTGTTTCCAATTGAACAAAATTCATTGGAAACATTTTGGAGCCTATATCGAGAACGCTATTAGAGTTATTAGCGAATCAATAGCCGCAGCTGATCTATCTCAAGATCACATTGAAGTTAGACTAAAGCAAGTTAATAGGCAAGTTTGTGCTTTGCAACTCTACGTTTGAGGATAATCACATCTAGTCACAGTGTGCTGAACAATATACTTGAAAGGGTCATGGAAGAACAGGCGCTGCCATCGTACAAGCGTCTCATGCGTTTTCGAGACGATCAGCACCTGATCGAAAACATGAAGGCTCAAGTTGACGAGACAATTCAATTGTTTCAGGTATTATAAATTCAACTTTCTTTTACCTGGGGCTCAATTTTTAAATCAAACCAGCTCCATGCGACCACA
>JAYRCO010000074.1:0-55232 GCA_037042815.1 Ceratobasidium papillatum
CCCTTGAAGCTTCTCTAGCTTCTCTAGCAGCTCGTTCTTTCGGACTGAGTAACATATTTTCAGCTTCCTTAATGAGAGTTTCGGAGTGTGTCCAGAGTGATATGAATGTTTGAGCGAGGCGGAACAGGGGATTTGTGTGTATCCCATTTGGGTATTCGTCTGCTGATGTGGATGTGGGTGAGGCGAGGGGCAAGGGAGGGGGACGGCGAAGAGAAAAGAGGTGCCAGTAGGCTGTGAATTCTGCTTCGTGTGGCCAGATGTGGGTTGGGGATATGTATGTTTTTGGGAGGGTGGGTGTTCGTGAGTCGGTGTAGAATTGGGAGAGGGATGAGAGGGCTGTTGTTTTTGTTCGTTAGCTTCAAAACGGGGAAAATAAAGGGAGATGAGGGGAGGGAGAGATGGGAGAAGGACGCACCGTTTACGAATTGCTTTCGTTCACCGTCATGGTCGAATGGGCCGTCTGGTTGACGTTGGTCTCTGAATATGTGCATGCTTAGAGCTGCCATGCGGACGATTCGTTCGTGGGCTTCTATTGCTGGTGCGTTCCTACATAACCCCCGAGTTAAAGTCGGAGAGAGGGAGGGAAGGGAGGAGGGACGAACCTGACGTGTTGCATCGTGAAATCTTTAACGATTGCTCGAGCTCGGTCTCGGATGAACGCTTGGTTGACGGGTGTAAATGGGTATGTGGTTAGGATGTGTGAGAGGATGTAGTCTGTCGTTCGCTATTCGCGCCACCCATTCACATTAACCACCACCACCATCATCATCAACCAAACGAGGAAGACTCACGAGTAAAACATCTGGAGACCTAACATCACTAGGCAACTCCTGTTCATTCCCCGCCGCACTCCTCGCATAATCTTTAATCGTCAAATACCACCTCGGCCGTCCTTGTTCGTCCTACACACTCCAGGAAACTTCACATTACACATAAACCAAACTTCATACCTTTTCCAATGTATGGATGTTGTTGTATCGTAACTTTCGCCAGTAGTATTGATACTCTGAAATCATTCTGTAAAGACAAGAGTTGATAAAACGTTCGAGGGGGTGGTAAATGACGTACCCTGGACATGTTCCTTCGAGGTCTTTGGCTTCTTCCAGACGAGTTTTGCCAGAGCTTATGATACCGTGTTGTTCGGCTTCTTTACGCTCGGCCGTGCGGAGTTGGATGAGCTGAAAATCCATCAGCTAAATCAATAAAATACTGAGGCAGACTCACCTCGGCCAATCGAGCCTCCTCATCAACCTCTACAACATCATCCTCCACATTGACCGGAGCATGTCCAAACCTCTGAGCCCGTCGAGCAAGCGCATCGTCCCCAGTGTCCATCGTCGTCCAGTCCAAGCGCCTGCCAGTCACGTGCGACGTGTTTACCTCTCCGCCACCACAACGACCATGCCTGTGTCTAATCCGACAGTGTCCAAGTCATTCGCAGATGTGATTGCGCATTTCAAGAATCGGGTTGCGGGGTTAGAGGGCGAGACGGACGCGTTGGATGTTGTTTTGGAGGATGGGGCGGGGTTGGCTAGTAAGCTGTTGGAGATTTGTTCAAACGAGTGAGTTCAGGTTTAATGAATTGGAGAGTATGAGTTGATGAGTGTGCTTAGATTGGCCGAAGCTAGTGGAGAGGAGCGTGAAGAATGGAGATTGGAACGAGATACATGGGACCTCATCGGGCGTCTCTACACGTACGTCCCTCTCCCATCCTCCCATTCACACATCGCTAACTTGTACTAAAGAGAACGTTCAACGCCCGACGAAACATCCCAAAAACTCCCCACCCCACTCCAACTAACCCTCCGAAACCCATACACATCAACACGCCTCCTCGCCCTCCGTACAATAACCCAACACACAACACTCCGCGAACTCCACCTCGTTCGTGAATGGCTACAAGAAACAGCCCCGACTCCACCGTCCACACTCACAACATCAGGAGGACAATACAGGGCTTTGACGAAACATCGAGTCGTTCATTCGAAACGGGCGGGAGGAGGTGCAGGAGGAGGGGGCGGATTCGTAAAAGAGTTGGACCCGGATGCTGAGCATCGTACGAGAGGAGTGTTAGATACGGACGATGCGTCGGCTGAAAAGGCTCTTTCTCGAGCGCTACTTGCTCATTTACGAGCTGGTAAAATGGACGAGGCGCGTCAGCTTTGTCGATCGGCTGGACACGATTGGAGAGCTGCGTTGATTGGAGGTGCGAAACCATTCAAGTGGGATGCAGTCGGTAAGTTCAAACGCAACTTGAGTGTCAAGCGAAATGCTAACGGATGATAAATAGACGAAACAACAGAGCAAGAAGACGATGCAATGGACACCACCCAAGACGACTGGGTCGGAAACAAACGTCGAAAACTATGGTCCGAAACATGTCAACGAACAGCTATGAACGTGCGTCCATCCCCTCTCCTTCCCTCTCCCCCTCCCCTCTCTCCTTCCCTATCCACTTACTAACTCTCACTATCAAACAACAGACCCAAATATCACCCGAATCCCGAGCCCTAGCAGCCTCCCTCGCACCAGCACGTCGAACTCTCCCCGCCCTCCTCCCCCAATGCCGAACATTCGCAGACCACGCATGGGCACATACATGTGCACTCGTCGAAGAACGTATTGCTGGTGTGTTGGAGAAGACTGGATCGTGGTGGGAGAGTGAAGAGGGGCAGGTTGGCGTTGGTACGTTTTCGCTTGTATGAGGGGAAGGGAAGAGGGAGACTGATGGGTGTGTGGGTGGATAGATGTAGATTTAGACGAATCAACTCGAGTCTGGGAAACAGACGTTCGAGCGGCGTTTTCGAGTCTTAAACAGGTTTCGGTTGATGAAGGTGCAGGGGCTGAACATCCTATGCATTGGACACAGGTATGCCACACACTCATCCCCTATCCTGTATTCTTACTAATAATGACGTGTTATAGGTACATTGCATCCTAGGCGAAATAAACGACGTACTCGAAATAGTCGCCGAGAGACTTCAAGGCGGCTTAGACTCGTACGTCTCCCTTCTTTCACCCTCTCTCTTATATAACTCACGCTATGTTACAGGATGCGACCAAGCTGGATCCGGTTCTTCGCGCACTTGTGCCTGTTTTTGACTATGGTCAAACAACCCGTCCCTGCACATGCGAGTGCGATCGTTTTAGAAGCTTATATCCGTGTTCTTGAGGTGAGCCGCCCTCTTCCTGCTTAGCTTGCTATTGACTGACGGATATGATTGAACGATCTAGCATGAGAACCAAGGAGACCTGGTAGCGCTCTATGTCAGTGCTCTGGGAGATAACGCCGTGGACCGGTATGCTTTGTATCTAGCCAGTAAGTTGTCTCTGTTCCGAGTTTGATGGAGATCTAATTCACTGTTGGTATGTAGGTTTACCAGACGACCTTCCGCGAGATCAACGAAACAACGCGCTCGGCTTGGCACGACAGCACGATTTGGTCGTAGAGCGTGTGGCTGTTGCGACTGCAGATTTGATTGCTAAGAATGCTATCAAAGTATGTTTGCCCTCCTTCGCACTCACTACCTTACTTTGGGTCAACACTAATCGATATTCGACCTACAGGAACTCCCACCCCTCCGTGGCGCTCTTCCAAATGTAACATCCATGACTGGGGAGCCCACGCTGACCGAGCTTCGACTCGTACGCTCCGTCCAGTGGTTGCTGTTTAACGAGGAAACATGGCAAACGGCGATATACCAAAGCAATGCTGTGCTCAGGTACATGCTTGGTACGTTTTCTCCCGCTCATTTTTCTCCTCCTTTCAATATTCAACTTCCTGTTGTAGGCATGGGCCGAATCAACGCAGCGCGAATGCTTATCCAATCCCTCCCCGACTCGCTCGCATCATCATCTACGAGCCAACATGGAGGCGAACTTCTCGGATACATCAAATTCTTTGGCGTTTGGGATGCTATACCCGCTATCGAAGGTATCAAGGCTCAAGACCCAGGCGAGGATGGGACGAAAGCTGAAAAGCGGGCTTGGGAGAAAGAGTACAAGGTTCGTTGTCATAGGTTGACAAACAAGTACCTAAGAACTGAAATTGGAATCTCAAACCAGGCTGGATTGGACGAGTTTTACGAGTCGACGTTGCAGGTGTTGAGAACGTATTGGCTGGAGCTGGATAGTACAGATCCGAGTAAGCCACTTTCCAGTTATGGTGATCATGATACTTATCCGAGATTTCAGACGAGCGGAGACGTGAAAAGATTGAACAACTACGCATCCGCCAGATCTACGTCCCAGAACTGGTTCTCCAGCTTCACAACCAGTTATATGCGTCTCGAGAACTCTTCCCCGCGTAAGTCAAACTTGCCCTTTCCTTCATGGTCATTTTCCTAACCTTATTTATGATGTAGGAATCTACGCCGGGCGCTCCAACTACCAAACGTCGTCGCCGACTCGCGCTTTGGGATATTCAAAGACTTTGTCAGCAAAGACGGAAACCGGATGCCGGAATACCTGGGTTGTGTACGAGAAGCGTCGATTGCGGTTCTCAAAAATGGGATCACAGATCCGGTTCAGGCGGTTGTTGGATAAAATGGGCAGAATGCTGCTTTTTGTTATGTCATTTCTAGTTGTCATAATTCAGTTCGAGCTTGCGTACGTAAGGGACACTTCCACGCGCTAAGTTAATTGGTTGATTTCTAAGTAATTTTTAGCTAGCCCGGGTCTGAAATTCGTCAATCCCCTCTTGCAGTATTTTATATTCCTGGCGTCCTGAGTGGAGGGATCGGTTCTTTCTCAAAGGCTCATTCATACAATGCAGTGTTCGCGGGTGCACCATCCACTTAATGCCAGTGTGTTTGGGCAGTTTATAACCAATATTTTTAGATGGTTTTGCAGAAGTCGAGAGGGAACGTAGTCGTTCTAGAGATGGGAGACGTCCATGTGGAGGAACCGCTTCGTCAGACGGGACATTTCTAACAGTGACAAGCCGGGGGTGGAGCGAAAGAGGGGTTTTCTGAGACAGCAGAGGTTTACGGAAGCACAGTAGTCAAGCTATAATCAACCAAAGGAGCCGTTGTTCGAATAGTAATTAGTCCTACAAGAAGTACCTAGAGCATTTTCGGAGTTGTCATAGCGGTGGCGAGAGAAAGGCTTTGTGTTCAACTAAATAGCAAAAGGAGGATACGCCTACGAATAGATTATCAAGAGGAAGTGGCAGCGAGCTAACAAGAAATCATAGATGATGAAAACTGTTAAGTAATGTTGGGATAGCAAAATAAAACATTTAAAGCGGAGGGGAAACACTCGATTCAAACCAAGGCTGCGAGACAAGAGAGAACCCGAGGATGTCATTGGCAGGCTGATGCATCTAAGCTACGTCGATAGACAGCAAACATGATGGGCCTTACATGGCTACGAGGGTAACAGAGGAGGCTGCAGAGTGTGGAATGTACGCTGGAGTTCTCGTCAGCCTCGAACACAGATGGCACAAGAAGTTTTTTTCAATCCACGCTGCTTGCATACTCAGAATTTCCGTAGTTTTCTCTTAGCAGCCCATCTGGTTGATATTTCGAAGGCATTAGAGCAGTACCCACCAGGTAACTGGACTGATCCATGTTGATGTTGTCGCGCGCACAACGCACACCCCATTGTCCAGGAAATAGTGTGCGATATAATCAACTCTAGATGACTGAGCTTGCCAATGTACAAGTACGCTTGTACCGGCCGTCGCTTTCCTTGATCCTAAGGTATTAAGCTTGATTTTTAAGAGGTAGGAAAGGGGAGGGAGGAGTGAGCCGATGGTGGAAATTACGGTAGGTAAGGCTGTTACCTCTGCACCACATTCACATGACGTAACCACGAGTTTGATCCTCTGCCGGGATCAGCCAGGAAAGACTGGAGTGGACCAGCGGGCGAGCTTCTTTATAGGCAAGTATACGCAGAAGACGGGGTATTTGATCACCGGAAGAAGATAGCACTGGCTTGAGTGAAAGTCCCAGTGTGTTACAGGATTCCAAGCGGGTCAATTGCCAAGACAACGTCAAACACGGGTACACAGTGAGTATATGCGCCATGAAGTCAGGCAAAAACACATTCATATAGGCTACGTACAATCAAGACAGGAGAAAACCACATTTCCAAAAACGATACCACATCACTGCGTTGTTGAGGCATAGATCCCTTGGCTATTGGCCAACTTTGAGAACCTACTGGAACTATTGGCTAAAAGCACTTGCGGAGGTCCCATTTCCGCAAGCTTCCCCTCGTCCAGCACTAGGATAATATCAAAGTTGACGATTGTAGCTGCAGGAATGTATTAGAAATCTGGGGTTGGTTGGTATGACATAATCTCACCGATCCGATGTGCAATCGAAAGCACTGTACAGCCTTGTAGCTCCTCAGATATAATTTCCCTGACTTTGAGGTCGGTTTGCGGATCCATGCTGCAGAAGAGATAAGTCTTAAGCTGTTCGAAACATCCCGCTAACCAAGCGGTACAAACCTTGAGGTTGCTTCGTCCAGAATCACGATTCTGCGCTTTCGAAGCAAGACACGTGCCATACAGAGCAATTGACGCTGTATACGAACCGTTAGCATACCGGACAATAAATTAGATTCGTGACACACCCACCTGTCCGCGCGAAAATGCGACAGTATCTTGTAAAATGGTGTCTAGCTGATTCTCGAGCGCTGAAACTGCTTCCCTCATGCCGACTCGATCAAGTGCTTGCCAGATCTCCGCATCGCTATTCAACTGCACGAGCCATAAGTCATCAACTCTGCTGCCCATACACCAACTCAAATACTAACCCCTTCAATGTCAAGATTTTCCTATTACAAGTGTCAGTGGGGGTTAAGCAGCTGCGGCTAATCTACTTACTCGGATGGAGGAATGCCATAGAAACGGATCTTGTGGAACAATACTGGTTTCGAAGACATTAGTGTTCCATGTTTGTTGCTGAACCAACACATACCTCAAAGCCGACCTTAAACTCTTCAAAGGAAGACTCAAAATATCCACGCCATCCACCAAAATCTTGCCGCCGACTAGCTCAGATCCAACTGTTCGGAATAAAGCATTGACGGTGCTGCTTTTACCAGAACCCGTGCGGCCACAAATCCCAACCCTAGAACCTCCTGGGATCTTGAACGTTAAATCTTGTAAGGCCGGTGGGAGGCCCTCGCTGTGCCTGGTCTTAGCGCTCTGGTGCGATAGCACAGGACTCGAGAACTCACGAATAGCTCATCGTGTATCCTTCAAATACTACATCGCCATGTAGTGGCCAGATGTCACTAGGGGATGATTCATTCGACTTCCCAGGATCCTGTTCAACTTCAAGGGCAGTGATCTCGTACACGCGTTCGACGGCCACAGCGGCGTTTTCGACGTCACCCCACATCTGCATACGTTGTCAGCTAGGCCCTTTCGGATAGCCACACAGATGTTACCATTAGTAAATTGGCAGAAAACATTCCGATTTTCGTCAAGCTACCCAGTGCGATACCCAGGCTACGGATCGGAAGAATCAGTCACACTTTTAGGTCAAAACTAAAGATTATATAAAAAAACTCACAATCCCGTGGAAGTCGACGAACGCAAGCTCACAGCCAATGTTGCCATGCAGATTGCGATAAGCATAGTGAGGAATGACAAAACGGTACGCCTTTTAGAAGGTGTTACACTCAATGATTATGGGCCAGACGAGGTTTAAGACTCACAAGAGGCGCATCCCCGCATACCGAAAATACAGAGGACCCTGGCTTGAGTCTAAATGGCCATCGCTGCGGTCACTGAACATTTTTTGGACGCCAAAGGATCTAGACGGTCCATTAGCACGAACCATAGTGTGGTGTATCCGAAGGCGCTCTACCGGATAGTCTCAAGCCCAGATATAATAGTTCCAAACGAAGATAAGAGTGGGCTTATACTCGCGGATTCAAGCTGCTGTAGTTGAGTTGAAGTTGCCTATATTGACACATTAGTGGTGGCCCATTGAGCAATATGAATCGGCACGAACGAGATAAAACTTGAGCAAGGTCCAGTAGATCGCGGCCAGGAGCGGTAGGCTAGCCGTGAGCCATGGTGTCTGAAAACGTGTGAGCTTTTTGGCGTATATGATTAACGTTACCCTCACCGCATATAACATGAATATCTAGTTGAAACGAGTGAGTGTCTTACTGGTCGTTTGCAATATGATATGCTACTTACCAGATTGAAGACTATTCGCATTTATCATTAAATTTAGTAGACTCTGTTAAACACCGATCCAGGCTCACCAAGTGATGTTGCGGTCAAGAACATGGCCATAAACGACATCGGCAAGTTCATAAGAATTACCTACAGTCCTGGATTAATAAAACAAAGTCATGTTAGCTCATTGTGTACGTACCGAAACATCCTGAAAAAAGTTGGTCAACAAAATAGTGGTTATTATACACGCATATGTACCTGACTGAACCGATTGACTAAACGGCCAACTGGCATAGACTGAAGATAACTCGGTGATGCGCATACGATAGCCTGAAGAACACCAAAATCTAATTGGGTTGATGTTATGGCACCATCGCACATACCTTGACCTCACACTCGTGAATATTGGCCGAGGCAATAATGTTGGTACGCGTTTTCCAATGTATCAAGGCGATTGTGCCAACCGCGACATATAGAGCAGAAAACACGCAATATCCCAAAATCCAGAAAACTACAGATCCAGAGTGCTCCGACCAAGCTTTGATATATAGCTATACATAGAACAGAGGGTCAGTATGTTGTCGTCTAAGGTCCAATCACGTACATTGATCGCCATTGCCAATAACATCCACGAAAGGCCCATCGTTAATGACCACGCCACGCGATATACTCCGGCCATCTGCGCCCAGAACTTGTATGGATGCCATCCCTTCTGGTTATATGACTTCGCAGATTCATCGTCAAGATCCGCATCATCTTGCACTTTGGCGACCTTCTCGCTATTCTTCGCGGCATTAACAACAGAGCTCTCAGCCGATTGAGGACGCGAGGATTCTTGGACAAGGTGAAGCAAGCTAGGCTCGTTTTGCAACATATCGTATGTGCCTTGGAAAATGATAGATCCATGGCTCATAACAACAATTGTATCGGCGAAGGGCAAATGGTGAACTATCATAGGCATTATTTCATGTTTTTGGAATGCGATCGGCTAAAGAAACTCACCCCCATGGGTCGTAATAAATACGGTTCTTCCCTTTAGAAGTCCCGACTCTCTAAATAGCGATTGAGCCACTAGCAGATATAGTATCTAGTCAGTCTACGATCAATCAAATCATAAATAGCACAACGCACCGTGTTCTTCAGTTGTCGCATCCAATGCACTTGAAGAATTCGTCAGTTCGTTGACCTTACCCGGAATAAAAGCCTGCTTACCTCAAAGGATCATCCAAGAACAAAATAGGCGCATCAGAATAGACTGCTCTTGCTAAAGCCTGTTTGAAACGTTGGTTTGGAGTAGCCAGAGGACATAAAACCACATACTATTCGCTGCTTCTGCCCTCCGCTGAGATTTGCCCCTTTGTCCGTAAGGCGAGTCATATCCCCAGCTGGAAACTGAACAAAGTCTGGTTCAAGCCCGCAAGCTGCCACCACGGCTTGATACCTTTCTGAATCCATTGCATATCCCAAGAGTATGTTTTCGCGTATACTCCCAGCAAAAACAAATGCATCTTGCGCCGCGTAGCCGACGCTGGGTCGCTTGGGAGATGTGACAAGTGAGCCGTTGAGAAGAGTGGTCTCCCCCAATAGCGAGGCTACAAACGACGTTTTCCCCTACGCTTCGGGTTAATCTAGATCTGGAACGCAGAGGGACGGAGACGTACAGATGCAACGGGGCCAACACACATGTACAGTCTCCCAGTCTCTAAAGTAAAATCGATATCCTTCAATACGGGAGTTCCGTTTGGGTCCCAAGCAAAGCTAGCCTGAGAGACCTTAAAGCCATAGTTGCATAGATCCGGATGATGGGTAAGTGAATCCTCGATTGCCATCTCAGGTTTGTTGGCCATAGCGAGGAACGCCTCAACGCGCCTGAAACAAGCCCACCCGGCGAACATAGCGGGTAGAACCTGTCCAACTACATGGCAAGTAACTCAGTCTAAAACAGTCAATCTCACTACGAGGCTCGTACTTATTGCTATGCCCAGTAAATATGCGTTAGCAAGTCATTAACATTGATAAAAGTCAGAATAAACCTACTAAGCGGTACTCCAAGAAGTTGTACTGTCGCCACTATCGTAAATATGGTGGTCGTGTCGAACTTGCCGATTGAGGGATCATGTTCCACCATCAATGCGTATGCGCCTAAGACGGCCACAGAGCAAAAGAATGATGCAGAATTGGATAGAGCGATGTTGATGGCCACCATGGTGCTGGAGTATCGTTAAAAGATACACAAAGACCTGAAATAGAGCCCATGCACTTACTAGTATTTTGCCGCCCAGTAAAGCTCGCTATCCCGTACTTCTTTAACTTTCTCGATAAAGGAGCTCTCGTATGCGGACATCTTAATTGGCATTAGGTTTGACAGCATGGATCCCTGTAGAGTCGTTGAGTCACATATAACCTAGATAGTACGAAGCGCATCCTACAATCAGTTTCATTCGCTTGTCTGTAAACGAAAGTAGTGTCTTCTGCCTCTTTCGTAGGATATTCGCGCAGTATGATGTGATTACAGTGCATACGCCGATCACAAGAAGTGGGAGAAATGCAGCCCATCTGGTCTAAAAGCACAGTGGGTTAGCTGGCGAAAGAAAACGTGGATTTGTGAAGTACCTTTGTATAGAGAATGGCGACGCCTAGTCCAATAGAGACAACCGCTCCCCAAACCTCATAAAAAAGAGACATTGCTCGTACAATCTGGCCTACATCCACGGAGCTTTACCAAGGCATTAGATGTCGATGCACCTGTATCACCGAATTTAAGAGACTTACATGTACGTGCTCGCAGTACTACCACCTACACTGCGGCTTTCGTGAGCAGCCAGCGTCAGCGATTTGTGCAAAATACTGCCGACGAGCGCTCCACGATAAGCGACGATTGCACCAAAAGTCTACGACAGGAGTTAGTGGATTTTAAGCGAATTGCTAAACCAGCTCACTAACCTTTTCCCAGTACACAGCAGTAGCGAATACCAAGACTCCAAAGACAAAAAAGAACCCCAATATCAAAGCCCGGCCTTGACCTGAGTCTGGATCATCGCTCTGAACGTAATTTAGAATTCCTTCCACCAGGAATGGCTGCGAGAAGGTGGCCAAAGCCAAGACAAGGCGTGGAACGGCAGGCGCAAAAAATGCACCACCATACACATCCATAGTTGCGCGAAACAGAGTTCTATGCCCGATTAGTATTGCTGGATTTTGGCTTGTGTGATAGGCATACCTATTGTTGGACAGAGCATTCTCCAATTGGGACCGAGAGGCAGCAGCTTTGTAGTTCGGAGGAATATCCTTTACGTCTTCCAGGCCCAGCTGAACCTTACTACCCCTCCATAGAAGGGGCAATAGCCAAAGATACAGTGATCGCGTAAGGACTGATGTGAAGGACTCGCTGGGATACGTCTGCAGAGATATTAGAATGAGGAGGGAATCGAAGTAGGTGTACATACATTGTACGGGGACTTTACAAGTCGTCGCTTCTCAATAGATTCGGCCATCGCAACGAGGATATACCCAGCCGCAGTCGCTTTCGTCAAAATGCAGAGAGGGTCCTCCGAGAACCTGGTTGGTAGGCCAATTGTGGAGTATGTTCTGAGGACGACTAGGTTCGCTAGAGCTTTGAAGATTGTGTAGCTTAATACCAGTGTGCTAGGCGTGAGAGATCGGAAATGCTCTAGGCCAACTAGAACGGCCACAAGTAGCTGGGGTTCGGTTAGAATAACCTGAACTGGTAAGTCGTGCAAACCGGCTCACCGATGATACAAGAGGGGCTGCTGGGAGGTACTCGATCCTTCTCGGCAAGGGGAGAAAAGTATGATGCTGCAAGGTGAGTGCAACACCAGCTGTCGATATGATTAAGAAAACCACAGCGAATGACTTTGCAGTACATTGGACATAAGAAAACCGTTTGAGTTTGTTTGGTTGTCCGAAAAGGTACCAGATTCGGAATGCGGCCGCAAAAACAAAAACTACGTCTGCAACACTCATGAGAAATCTTCGTCCCAGGCGTAAGTTTTCTGCATTTCACGAGCAATCATCAAAAATGAAACTAACATGTGCTCGAATCCAATCGTCAAATCCCATGGCCGACAATCTGCGCGTAGCCCAATAGTATAGTCATTTTTACATAGCAACAGCTCAGGGCCAGTGTAAGCCTGCCAAGGCAAAGCGGCCTGCGAAACAAGTTGGCCAAGGTGCGCCTCAAGAGCCACCATTGATGAGGGCAACTTTGGGCAGCTGCAGTCGACAGAAGCGGTTATTTATAGTCGGACTATGACTTGCGTAGCGACGCGCGTTGTGCCAGGGCGATGCGTATGACTCAGGATTTAGCTCTCAAGGATATAGTATGGTCGCCGAATTGACCAGTTGTGTAGGGCAAGGATAGATAAGTGGACCAGGAACGTACGCGCACGTCTGAATAACAATGCCGGTGATAGAATGCCGAACATAAGGGTTCATCCACATGGACACGGTGGCGCGATCAGCGGGGAACTGTACCCGACTAACGCCAATCATCCTGAAGGACCAAACACATCCTAACAAATGCCGATCCTTTGCTGGCATACACCAAGCTCTGCACCATAACTTCTTAGGGGACTTTTGTACCTTTTCGCTGCTTTTTTTTGATCAAGAATGACTTCAAAGCGTATGGAATTCCAAAGTAATGATGTAAAACACCAGAACGAGGTAACTATCAATGAACACCAAGAAAATCACCATGCCTGTATCATAACCACCGACCGAATAACAAAGTGATTATAGAGCTTGGAGCCGGTTACATGAATGGCTTCAGTGCTTCAGGGAGAATACGGGCGATCGCAGCGCCACTAGGAGGCTCAATAGAAGTGAAGTAGCTATGGGTTTTCAGTCAGTATGAATCCTCCAATTCTTAGCATTCCATGACTTACGTTCCCCACCACGGACCAGCAGCCCACCAAGTGACACCAAGCCAGACGCCAGACTGTTGCATCGCACACAAACCACCCTTGATAGCCGCAATGCAGACGTCGTTCGATCCTCCACCAAGTTCACCAAGGAAACCCTTGAAGTTGTTAGCCTTGAGCCAGCTGGTGGCAGCAGCCAGACGCTCGGCGGCGATCGTGGAAGAAACACAGGTGCCGCTGGTACCAGAGCCGTCAGAGTCGAGGTACTGATGCATCTCAATGGCGATGTTGTTGCTGGGATCTTTGAGAGCCTTGAAGGCATCGCCGTTGCCAGCAGAGATCCATGCTAAATTTTCATGATGAGTTGACTGATTCGGCAGAGACCGAGCAGAACTTACTCCATGCACCAGTCCAAGAGGTTCCTTCAACAAGAATAAGCTGGCTAGTAGCGCCCGCAGCACGAATGGCATTGACTGCAGCTTGGTTCAGGGTAAATACGTCGCTAGCGGCGATGCCCTAAATGTACATCATCAGTTGGCTTCATACCAATTATCAGAACAAATACTAACGTTAGGCTCATTCATGATGTCAAAAATGACACGGCTGTTACTCTTGAAAACGGTCGACAGCCTCGTCCAAAAGGCTGAAAAATCGGAGGTCGAAGTGATGATGTTTCCGTTGTATCGCATGTAACTATGGCTTGGATAAGTAGCCATACTATGCAGTGATCGAATGGTGTTTCTTACTTGTGGGGATCAATAGCAGCATAACCACCCTTGTTGGTGATATAATTCACGATGCTTGTAAGACCAGCTAGGTACGTCTGGTCAAACGCGCCAGCAAGGCCACCCGAAGGTGGGGCGAGGCGCTCCACGAGGAAAGGAATGCGGAATGTGTTCATGCCTTGGGCCATCAGTTGCTGCATTGGCGGGATTAGTTTTTATTCAATGCTACAGAAGATGTGACGTACGTCAATTGAGGTCTGTGCTGGCCATGTATAATCGGTACCAAGAACACCAGGGATTTTGCTTTCGCCGAATTCGGCGCAGGACTGGCTGGCACCGAAGTACTTGAACTTGGTGAGCGAGCCAGGGCACAAGCTGTTCGTAGATCCCGGAGCAGTGCTTGTGGTGGTGGAAGTCGGCTTGGCAGTGCTGCTCACGGGCTTAGCGGTAGTGCTGGGAGACGACGATCCAGGAAGGCTAAAAGCAAGATATAAGTAAGATATAAATTGCCTCGAGCGCAACTTGAATCACCATTGAGAATAGTAGGCATTGCCATAAGTACAAGTGTAACCGGAAACACAAGTGGTTCCACCTATTATCAACAGGTTAGTTCGTCGATGAGCGACATGTATATGTAACACACCAGTCCAGCCCTGTCCGCCACATTGAGCGTAAGCACCCTGCTGAGCGCTCACATATCCAGCTGCAGCCAACAACGAAAGCAGGCACGCCGAGTGTTTCATTGTCGAGGATCAAGTGAAGAGGGGCGAAAGAATGATGATTTTTGACAACATTAGAACGTCGCTTTTATCTAGTTCGCCTTCGCGATACCTCGGGGGAATCAAGGACATTGACTGTAGAGTCTATCTTTCCACACGACCCGCTAGTAGTCTAGCAACGCCGATATGTGACCAGGTGATCGCGTAATCCAATAAAGAATAAACGGGCTGTATAAGCGCGATCAATCGCACGAAATTATCCTGGTCAGATGAGCACACGTGTCAGCAAAACGGGCATGGGACAACCTGATCTACGCACATCACAATCCCTTCAACTGAACGCGTCGCCTGTGTTACTATGTAAGGAATGTAGTTCTACCGAGAGTTATCAAACCCCCGGCCGGCCTGATATCACTTTCGGTGGCAGTTGCAGGATCCTATTTTTATCCGGTACCTAACTGGCTAGGGCTACCTGGACGAGCCAGACTTTGATGTGAAGCCAAATTTGCCGATGGTAAACGTAATCAATTCTCCGAATAAAATGCATAACCGTCGGGAAGACTGATGGAAGCACACACCACTTGTCCCCGAAAAGCTAGCGAGGTGGAATCGAGACCACGGGGGCTATTCTCGCACGATGTGAGAGGGTGTGGGGTAAATGGATCGCCCAAAAGCCTCGAAAAAGTGTGGAGCTAAAAACATTACATTTGGTAAGTATTTATGAGGATAATGATCATAGAACGCAAGTTGCGTCTCAACAGATACTATAAGCACTTACAGTCTCCAGATGTTAGTTATGTAGATTAACTACAGTGTGGTCGGATTATAATAAGGATGCCGGAGACTGGAATCGGGGACAGCATATGAATTGATAGTCAGGTCACTCGCCAAGTTCAAGAGGCCTCAGGCTGAGATCTCCGACCCGAAAAATAGTAGACTTTGCAACCGTCTGACTAGGAGGGAGTAAGGTCCGGCCGATATTTTATCCGAGGTGGCAAGAAGACAACGAGGACACCTTGGTTTGGGTATACTACATGTGTTTCGAGACACAGTGAGAAGAATGCCAAGACAGAATGGGCATATGCAGTAATGTAACGAGGACTTGTGTCGGAGTGGTAAACGGAAGTGCAAGATCGGTGGAGAACTGACCCGAGGAATCGACGGAGAGGTTTGGGCAATGGTGAGTTCTATGTTCTAGAAGACCTTAACGAAACGCCGCCAAGTTTCCCCGTAAAAATAGACTTCATTTTAGCAGGCGGCAGTTCTGGATAATTAATGTTCTAATAGTAATGTTATAGTCAACATAAGTCGAGCACCATGTGGTATCAATAGCGTACCCACTCGCACCAGAGTAATGTCACACGTGAAGTACGGTATATTTGAGCAACATCCGTGAAACCAATCGCCATGGTAAACTAACTAGCGGAATCACATTAAAAAAAAGACATCCTGTGGCGGCTCACGCGAGGTATAGGTCCATGATCGTCGACGTCAAGACTCGATCAAGAATCATAGTGTGCAAAATCACACGTGACGCGGTTTCCACGAATCGGGATACTTGATCGTCACCGGACATATAAGTCCTATTGTCGCACGAGAGCAGAATGGAACTGTTATCATTGTAGGCCCTATACATAACGTGAGATAAGTTACCAGATAACCTCTGCCAGATGGGCTGGCGTCCTATGGCAGCTAGCGATATTTGTGCAACACAACTGAAAAGAGAGCGGTAAAACATCCCAGTCTTCCGAGCGTAGAATCATCGCTCGGTCGTCGGACACAGTTCTTCTCGATAGAAAATGGATCCTCGGCCGGATTCGATATGCATATGACACATGATGAAGTCTTTTCCACCAGGGTGGCCTGACTCGCTAACCAGTCTCCACTATTGATTGGCCTTAAGCTAGAAGAATGCCTCGACTGCTCCTAAGGACTTCATTCAACTCCCTCCGTCGCAGTGCCATATCCATTACACTTACCTCTAGTGTTCTGGCGAACTCGAGCCCAGCAACAATCTTTGCCTGAACTTCTGGATCTTGGATAGGACATGGCCGAGCGTCAACGCATATGTTTCCAAGTCCTTCCACAAAGAAACGTTCTGTAGCAATTCGTACGGCCTCTGGTTTGCTTAATGGAGGGTAGCATCGACCGATACAAAACTCGGGCGGAACGCCTTTTGACTTCATGGCACACGATATTTATAAGTATATGCATAATTTATACGTTATGAGCACATCAAAGCGGCGTTTGCTTACCCATGGGCCCAATGGTGGTATAAGAAATCGAAACTTTAAACGAGATTTTCGGCCCAAGGGTCGCGCCGTGCTATTCAGATCGGGTAGGACAGGTCCATATGCGAGCATTTTAGGAGAAGAGTGGGGATAGCAGTTGCGTTCCAATCCAAGTTTATATGTTTTTGTGGCCATAGACCACATTGCTATGATACCCCTTCCCTTTCACTTGGATGGTCTCAGAGTGGCCAAACGGTCTAACATTCAGAGCGGGCCTTGAATTTTAGACAAACATACCACAATACTCGACGTCGCGTCAAGTGGCAACTTACAGTGCACGTTGGGCAGCGCATAGTGAAACAATAAGCTAGGAGGTAAAAGGGACAGACACAGGCTGCTGTGCCCTGTTCACTAGGGTCGAGTATGATATCCTCTGGGGGAGGAAAAAAAGCTCCGATACTGGGAATCGAACCCAGGGCTATCGCGTGAGAGGCGATAATGTTAGCCACTACACCATATCGGAATAAGCAAGTGGTGCCTGTGCTTACCCTCATAGTTTTTGCTCTTTGCCTGGTACGATATCAGAGAGTTTTTCTTGAATGAAAATGCCAAATTTGCTTGATTATATGGTGGACACCTTAAACATCCAAGCTTTGACAGACCAACTTCAATCACACCTCAGTCGCCACTTTTGGCGCCACGCTCTATTTGGAGCTATGATGACATGTGTACTGACTCGGATCTCATGTGACAAACAGCCTAAGCGCCCCTGCTGCGCTGATCTCCACACGACATCAACAGCACCACCACAACGCCTGTTGGCACCGCATATATAACGCAACCCAACACAACGAGCCTACAGCACGGCATGTCCAAGGTACTCGATCCTCCCATCGACAAGGTACGCTTCCCTCTCCATTACTCAACACAACAACCCCTGACTGTGAACCTTCGTGGCACACCCCAACAGAACCGAACGTCCATGTCACGAGCGCTCGGCGCCGCATTTTTGAGCCATCAAGTGGCAGAACTCGAACGAAATGCCAATGGTCCGAGGAGTCGTCCTGGTCGCGGACGTGGCGGAGCTCGAGGGGGAGGGATACGTCGGGCCAACAAGGACCAGGAATACGATCCAGAATTCGATCGTGCTCGGACGAAAGCAGATTTCGGGATCGATCCTACAAACGGAGACGAAGGTTCCTGGCGTCGTCGGCCCCAATCGAGCGACGATACTGCTTCTGAATCAGCATCTCCCCCTCGGCCCCGGGCGATCAACAATGCGCACCCTCGAAGCGCCCCTCTCCCGGACGTTATTGTCGTCGATGCAAGTGTCTTGATTTACTCCCTGGGAGCCGTTCAACATTGGTGCCGCAACAAACATACCGAAATCGTGATCCCACTCGAAGGTGAGTTGAGTTTGATGTCCTGTCAGCGTTCTATTCACACGATCTTTCTATTTGTAGCTCTCAACACTCTCGATGTCCTCAAATCCGGTAACAGCCAACTCGCTGTACGTTCTCGCGCAGCCTCACGCCTCCTCGAAGACGAAGTTGGCGTAAACCCTCGCATTCGTGTCCAACGAGACGACGCTTTCATTCCCTGGGACACCCTCGCCGCCAAGTCCCCTGCCGGTACCAGCTCAGTTCCCAATCAGCCTGATGCTCGTTGGAAAGTCGAAGGCGCGGGAGCACCCGAATGGATGAAGCGAGTGGTGTGTTGTGCCAAGTGGGAAGCCAACACTGGGACCACCGATGGCAAGCGTGTGGCGTTTGCCGTCATCGATTCCAAAGATTCTGCTTCGGCCGGACGCCAACACGAACTCCTTGTCGATGGCGAGCTTGTACGATCGTGGTCTTCCAAACTCGGACTCGAAGTCATGGACGTCGAAAAGGACAAGCCGGCCGGTAGCCCAGGCAAGGGCGAACGTCGTGCTCGTGGCGGAGGGGGACCTGGTCGTGCTGGCGGCCCGCCACCCGGGCGTGGCCGTGTTCGTGGCGGACTCGTTGAAAAGCCAGCTGCTGCGATTATGGTCCCACCTGCTGGAAAAGTTATTCGCGTCCTCGCTCGTGGCGAGAAGCTCGACCCAGAATAGTGCAAGGAAGATTTTCAAGGATCAAAATCACTGATAGAACAATCGGTGCGCCAATCTCTTCCATCTCTGCCCTGATATACTGACACATCTTGTAGTCATTTGCCTGGCTGCGAATTGAAACAGCCCGGTGCAGGATCAGAATCGGAAAACATGGGGAGAACGTACGGCTTGGGTCCAGAACCTTCTCTCTTTCCTCTCCTCTCGCTGCAAAGGCTGATCATGGACGTGGATGTGGAACTGGACATGAGCACGAAACGGTCGACTAGGGGTTACGAATTACAGGGTGTACCTTGAGGGGCACTAGTTGGATGTGGTTCTTCCTCTACGGCTGGTGTTATCGCCAGTATAGTCGTCGTTTTCTGTTTTGCCTCGTTTTCTCTCCTACCCCTTGTTTTCTATGCCGGTCTTTCTATGAATTCCTCTCCATTTTTCTTGTTTACTAGTTTGGTTAAAAATATGATTTTGTTTCCTCACAAAGTCGAATTGGTCTTGATGCTCGCCACCTCAAAGAACAAGCATTCGCACAACAACATTTAGAAACAATAAGTACATGCAACATGAGTACCAACAACAACACAACAATGCAGCGAGCGGCCTAGCTAACTGCACTCAACTCATTCGCCACCGAATAGCCTCGTTCCGCCAATCATCCTAGTACCGACGCCCTCAAATTTACTGCGCATCCGCCTCCATCTCAGCCTTGGTCCTACGTGCGCGGCGCTTCCGGGGCGCTGCTCCGTCGTCACTGCCTCCGTCCTCGGGGATCTGGCCACCATTGGTGGGGTCTGGGACAGGTGCGACAATCTCTCGCAAAAAGTCGAACGAGTCAATGGTTTCGATAGCGTGTTTGCTAATGCGGCGTTGGCGAGAAAGTGCAGTAATGAGCGTCTCTGGGATTAATTATAGCAGTTAAGAACTCACAGGTGATATGCCTCCAGTCGCTTCGCCCCTCGTTGAATGGTGATATTGCTCGCTTCGTGGACAAGGTCGGTCATGAACAGTTCCAGCGCTTTGGCTGTGGCATCTCACATCAACGACCAACAATCACTGGTAACTCCATTGTGGAACTCACAGATAACGATAGGTGTGGCCTGTGCTACCTTGCCTACTTCATCGTCTTTCTGCATGATCTTCTTGATACGGGCCTGTGTGAATGAAACGGCAAGTCCTGCACGCGATTAGCTTCATAGAAGAGACAAAGAGAGAAGACGAGGACGCACGACCGGGAAACGAGTTTGCTTGTTCTTGTTCTTCACTACATTGGACGAGAGGGTTAGCTGCGAGATGTGCTGTTTCAGGCTGGGGGGACGAACTGGTTGTATAGTGGAAGCAAAGCTCAGGTAGACGACGAGCTCAGAGCTAAAGAAAATACGTGTAAGTATCTCCTGATTGATTGGATGATCCACTGAAGAGCACGTACATCAGGATACTTTCAAGGTGGTGGCTGGAGCGGTTGATCAATTACAAGGAGATTAGCGGAGTTACAGCTTGTGGTGGACAAAGACAGAGGGGCGAATCAGTCAAATAAGGCCGCTGACTAATCTGTCTCGACTCGGTCCCGGCCGCCGTCGGGTGATATTTGTTTGCAATTTATGGGGTTTAAGCACTTTATAGTACATCATATCGCAGGGATTCTTTTTTACGCTAGGGGGAGCTCGATGTTCGAGACTAATACATTCATGAACTTTGTGAGGTTGCCTTGGCGGAAATGCTAGACGACAAAAGCATAGGAAATAATTCAATTAGTTCTTTACATGAAACAGATACCCGGGCGGAGCCACTGAACTTAGACAGGGGATTTTCCGTAGCTCTACTTATAGTCGAACCCCTATATCCGAAGGGATATTAAACTGCATCACCTGATCAAGATTCTTGGTTCCGACTACCACCGCATCTGGCAAAACCATCTCATCTACCACTCGCAACTCGCCTATCTACAATTGCGATATTACACAATGTCAAACCTAAGATCTTCAGAACTCAATGTCCTCCGCCAAGAAATGACCAACGCCTACAACCGGCTGCATTCTATTAACCGGGACGCCATGTTCGTTCGAAAAGTTGTGGATTCTGGAACCCTACCTGTGATTCGTAAGTTCAAGTGTTAAGTATTTAAAACCCAAGTGTCTAATCTGTCTATTAAACATCAGCCAACTTGCGCTGCGGAGCGTGGTACGTTGATCCTAGCCTGGTGTGTAAAATCTCTGCTCGATTATAACAGCTACTCATCCTATAATCGTAACTCTTATCCTCTAGATGATTTCAGATATAACCGCAGGAGCTTACTTTAAATCCACAGATGGCCACACCTCACAATGGTCCTTTAATCTACGCCGCGCAAACCTACATCTACTACCGATTATCATGTCACAAGGCGGGATCATCCTAGTTGACTCGACACGAAGAGGAAAAAGACACCCAGACGCCTTGTCTCGTACCGTGCCGATCTGGTGTGCGGTTATTAACCGAGCAATTGGTTTGGAGAGTGAACATGCTGGGTTGTTTACACCACCGGATGCTGTATCACCTTCCGAGCATTCTCAGATGGACGAGAAGATACAAGGATGGGCTGAAGAGCTTAAAGTGAGTATCTTTCACTTGATCTACAAGAACAACTAGATTTCATTTGCTCGTATGATAGGCATCCGCATATACTTTACCCGCTCTCACGAAACCACTCCGCCCGTTCTGGATAAGCCCAGATTCATCAAACCCACGTGTCCCTTCTGTTGACGAATCAACTCCTTTCTATCCTGTTGTTTGCGTTTCGGCTTCGCAGCGCGTCCAAGATGGGGTTGATCGGCGACTTGGATTTACGTATGTCCAGGGGTCAGGAGATGATCACGAGCTGTGGAGTCACGTAGGTCCGAGCCATCCCCTCCTACAGTCCGCCGACTTAATGTAGCTTTTTTGATTGTTGTAATAGGGTCTGACGCCAGACGTATTCTGGGAGCACATAGCACAGCTACTCGCTTGTACTCAAGACGACTTGGAGGACTTGATACAAGAGTTACTTGAAGAGTCTCAAAAGACTAATATTGTCTCGAACTCGGACCCAATCAAGGAGGTGGGCGGTCGATTACGAGTCGGCATCCGCTCGTCAGAGTCCATTTCGCCAGAAGGAGGCCCAACAGTCGTTCTTGTCGATCCGCCGACCAAGTTTATTGAGCCTCCAAATATCACCGACCCCAGTTTTTTGATCTCAAACCCGGATACACCTGGTTGTTCTGCTCTGCCCACTGCTCTCGAAGTCCCAAGTTACTACCCCAAACAGCACCCTATCCAATTCCTCACCCACACACTCCCTACCTGTTTAAAATTTATCCAATCGCACCTAGCAGCTTCTCCCAGCTCACACATCACAATCTTTTGCAAAGATGGAAAGGACCTTTCGGTCGGAATCGCAACAGCCGCTCTTGCGCTGTATTTTGACGATTCTGGCACATTTATTGGACAAGGAACAGATCGTCCAAGCAAAGATATGATCAGGCGGAGGTTACAATGGGTTCTTAGTTCGCGCCCAGGGGCAAACCCCGCACGAGCTACTTTGAAGCGCGTTAATGAGTATCTCATGTCGCCTAATCGACCAAGTCTGCAAACTATAGGTGCCTAGCTATTGGATCTTGATTTCAAGCTGTGTTTCCTGAGATATTTTGTGATAAACTTCAATCCTGCGATTGTCGTTGCAAGCTTTGGGTATGTTCTTTCAGGCCCGTAATATAATCCGATATGGTGTAGTGGCTAACATTATCGCCTCTCACGCGATAGCCCTGGGTTCGATTCCCAGTATCGGAGCTTTTTGTTAGTGTGGACTCCGTACTGTGTGTGTGCTTCGATAGAACCGGCTAGGCGAGACAGTCTGCAAAATCTTTTACTGACTACCAACATCCCCACTAACTTACAATGTATATACACGATATCCTACCTAGCCTACGATGATCCGGGCCGCACATAGATATAGGACCAACACGAGACAATAAATGACCGAAAGCAAAGGCACCGATTTGTTTAGCCTGGGCCGCGTGTTATCGGCGGCTGTAAGGTTGGGTTTTGTGGAGACAGTAAATACAATTAATCATTTTCGAAGTAATATACATGGCTAGGTTGTCTGAGTGTGCAGTTGAAACGTGGATACGCGGCCCGTGGTAGGGGAAGTCTGCTATGCCTAAAACAACACAAAATCAGAAGCTTGGTAGATGAGTTATCAGAATCGCTTACAGGGGTTCCTTCCCATTCATGTACATCCCAGGCGTTGCGTTTTTGCCGGTTCCCTCCAGTGATATTAAGAATCCTTCTTCGCCTTTTCCTGTCTGATCGGCCTCGTAGCCAACGGGAGACCTTCGCGCGAACGTTACTGCACACAGTAAAAGGAGATCTTAACTGATTTTTGACGTACCCTGATAGTAAATATAGCAACAGTGACAGCAAGTATACAAACCCCACCGATTGTGGCAGTAAGAACAATTCGGGAGCGACGGATGGGATTGTTTGGATTGAAGTCGGTTGGCTCAGCGTCCAAAGCGGTTGTGGTTGAAGACATGTTAAGCGCCAGAGGACTAACTTCACGTGATCTCGGGAGCAGTATTGTCCCAAGAGCCCCAACGTTGAGCCACAATTCTGATGTTCAGCAACTGGTAACTGAACTCCGACATCTTCTTCGATCTTCTTTCCGCAGCTTACGGTCGGCAGCTGTTGATTCCACTTGTTTCCTCTGAGAGTCTGGTTTAGTTCCTATGTGCCAAAGAACCGCTTCATCATTGAGGACCCGCAATTCGTGATGTACACTGCTCTGCTGCTACAATATTAATCTGGTTTGGTCCCTGGCAAGTGTCCTACACTATGACATAGCTGAACCACTGGGCAAAAATGAAGGACGACTAGCGCGCTTGTTGCTATGAATCAAAGCCGAGCGGCAAAACGCGAGATTAATCCGAGCTCGCGATTAAGCTTCTGCGACGTACATCACTTCTGAATTACAACACGTGCTAAACGAGGCTCACATGGTTGTCAAGCACATGGTTCCTGTTGTCATTCGCCAAGCCCATTATGTTTATACGTGGCAAGCCTAATCCCCCACATTAGCGTAAAAATAGATAGAGGTGTTATGACGAAGCCGCCACCGGAAGAATAAGTCTTGGCGTAACACAGGCATAGTGCCCCACCTGATATCTTGTAAGCTGTATGCTAGTCAAATGTGTCTTCATCCGTAAGTGAGATTCCCGCTTCGAGTAAAACCCGTACTTCGACTGACCAGTCGTGACTTATTCTTAGCACACTATGCTCTAGATTCCGGACCGCAGCTCTGCGTTGCCGATTGTCAGCGGGCCGCTGTCGTCTGTCCAAGCTCCGCAAAATGTATAAAATCTACCTGATGGTCCAGACTGTACCATCAACAGGCATTTCATTTCACTTTTACACATTCCCCTTTGCTATTCGTCTCATACTGCCATTCATAATGGTCTATCTCTCCCTTATCTCTGTCGCTGCTATCGTCAGCTTCTTTGCTCAGACCGCCATCGCTGTCCCCTCTCCTACCGTTGACACCGACGGTGCATTCGTCAAGCGTGCCGCGAGCTGCACTTTCCCGACCCCACCTAAAACCTCGAGCTTGAGTGCTGCCAAGTCCATCACTGGTACCTTCGATGGTAAGTCTGAAACAACCTGATGATTCTCATATCGAGACTTATATGCTGAGTAGGTGGCAACGTTCGCTACGATCGTGGTTCTGGAGCTTGCGAGGGACAAAAGGAAGGCGGCGACAAGGACGCTGTGTTTATTCTCCAATCCGGTGCCACTCTACAGTGCGTATCATCATATCTTATAGTGTTGTTATATTTTATACTGACATCCATTCAAGAAATGTTGTTATTGGTGCCAACCAGGCTGAAGGGGTTCATTGTCTTGGCCCCTGCAACCTGATCAACGTGTGGTTCGAGGACGTCTGCGAGGACGCCATCACCATCAAGCAGACCTCTGGAACTTCGACCATCAAGGGCGGAGGTGCCAAGAACGCCGACGATAAAGTCGTGCAGCACAATGGCGGTGGAAACGTGGTCATTGACTCTTACTGCGTTCAGAACTTTGGCAAGCTGTACCGTTCTTGCGGCAACTGCTCCACGTGAGATATCTGTTTTTCAAGTCATCCCGCCGTTTACTAACAAATATATGCACGTCTTAGCCAATATAAGCGCACAGTTACCATCAGCAACGTGAACGCGTCCAGTGGCAAGGTCCTTGCAGGAGTCAACTCCAACTATGGAGACGTAGCTACTATCAGCACCAGCACCAACACTTATTCGAGCGTCAAGTCGATTTGCAATACATACAAGGGCAACAATAGTGGCGATGAGCCGCCGGTGCTCACCGAGAACGTCGCCAACTCCTAGTACGTTTCTCGCCTGCCATCTTAAGACTTATCTAATGGTATTTTCTACGATTACAGCTGCAAGTTCTAAGATTCTGTTGTTTTTGTCCCTATTTTCCAAAATCTGGTGTATGTCTCTTGACGCATCCAAATGCAATTTGGAATTTAATGCCTTGGTCATCAAACCCGGCCCTAGCAATCGGAAAGTTTAAGCAGTCGGCTAATTGTGTTGACATAGCATAACATACACGTGTGTGTTCATCATTCCTGAAGGTGTATGCGGGGATTGCTCTATCATATGTCGTAATGATGCGAGTGCAGAGCTTTCGCTTAAGCTTTACCGTTCTGCTAGACATAGCGCAAGAGCCAATATCTAAGCTCACTTCTGGTAGTCAGTTTAATGTTATGTCCGGAAGACCTGAATCCGTGGATAAAATCGAGAAGGTGATGGCATGGGTGCCTTTGTGTGGCAGCGTCTGATGCAACAATCTCAAGTAAATAGCCGTCTTTTTTTTCTTTTTCGAAAGTACCAGCCCGAGTTGCATAGAGCTTCGTATAACTATTCGCAAAGGCACTGCGACACCCTTGACTGGGGAAAGAAATAGGACATGCCCCACTTATGGTACTAGTCTCGTGCCACTTCAATATGTACACTGTCAAAAGGGAGTAGTACCTTGCTGTACTGCCCTTGGTACAAACTGAGTGAGCGAATTGAGCTGCTCTATGTCTATTGCATGCACCTTTCGTAGCACGATATTAATCCGACGCCAAGCCAGTCATTGGGATTTCCGCACCTGCCGAGCCGCCACAGTATCTAGCGAAGTCTGGAACCATGACACAGCACACAACCGCGAATGATTCTCCATGTCACATACTAGAGAAGAGACATAATGTGGCAGCCCAAAAGCGGACTAGTGAGTTGGGTAGGAGTTCGAAGCCATCGGGATTTTTATCGGAGGAACGCACTTGGTCTTGGCAGAGGCCGCCTGATCACTTTCCTGTCGCAAGATTGTCAAAAGACGCGCCAAAAGAAGTTAAACACTGAATTCGTATGCAACCGGTCGTATCTAGAGCATCAAATATCAACCAACCTATGCATTGGCCGGGCCGCCATGGTTATAGCTTCGAGCGACTGGGCGGGCCGTCGGTGTACAGCTGACTAGGAATTCAGAGCCAGGTCGAGGTATAAAAGCCATAGGAACACGCCTACTTCATTCACCAACAATCTCACTCGTTCATAGTCTCATCTCATACACCACAGTCGATACTCTTGAAAATGGTTTCTATCACCCTTGCCTCCCTTGCTGCCCTTGTTAGCTTTGTAGCCCAGACTGCTCTCGCTGCCCCTTCTCCCACTATTGACGCCGATGGTACGTTTATCAAGCGTGCTGCGAGCTGCACGTTCCCTACCCCACCGAAAACCTCGAGCTTGAGTGCCGCCAAGTCTATCACTGGCACTTTTGATGGTAAGCGCATAGGCGGCATCTTGTGAAATCCCGACGTATTAAACATCCTCGTTAATAGGTGGAAACGTCCGTTATGATCGTGGCTCTGGCGCCTGCACCGGCCAGAAGGAGGGCGGCGACAAGGACGCTGTGTTTATCCTCCAGTCCGGCGCCACCATCCAGTATGTACTACTGTTCGCATTATGCTCTCTCAATCGACTAAGTACCATTGCCTTGATAGGAACGTCGTCATTGGTGCCAATCAGGCTGAGGGCATTCACTGCCTCGGTCCTTGCAACATCTACAACGTCTGGTTCGAGGACGTCTGCGAAGATGCTATCACCATCAAACAAACCTCCGGTACATCCAACATCAAAGGTGGAGGCGCCAAGAACGCCTCTGACAAGGTCGTACAGCACAACGGTGGAGGCAAGTTCACATAGCTCGTCTCCTACGGCTATCCCTGATCTAACCGATTGTTTGCCTTGACGCATAATTAGGAACTGTCAACATCGACTCGTATTGCGTGCAGAGCTTCGGCAAGCTCTACCGCTCCTGTGGCAATTGCTCCACGTGGGTTCTATATCTTAATATTTCGTATAATAGATTCTAATTGAGTATATGCGCATTTTTAGCATGTACAAGCGCACCGTCAACATCAGCAACGTCATTGCCTCGAGCGGCAAGCTTATTGCAGGCATCAACTCCAACTACGGAGATGTTGCCACCATCACCACGAGCAGCAACAAGTACACGAGCGTCACCTCTATTTGCGACACCTTCAAGGGCAACAGCAACGGTGACGAGCCCACAACTATCACCAAGAACACGGCCAACGCCTAGTATGTATAATCGTCTTTCCTCAGGCTGCATAGTATCCTGATCCAAATCTTACAGCTGCAAGTTCTAAACTGCTTTGCGGGTTAAATCGGTGGAAACCTACGGCTTATAGATATTCTGTATCTGCTCCTCTGAATTTATTCGGATTATTGCTATGCTATTACATAGGTGTTCAAACCAAAACAAGACATGCTAGACCTAACCTGAATCCTCATCGCCTCATCGCCTCATCGCGTCCATCAACCCCTGTGCCATACCAACTCCACCAACAACCCGCGTCTCCCTCATACCCAGTCCAGCCTCCTCAAGTCCCCTCAATACAGGCCGGTAAACCTCCTCGCCGAACGGTCCAGCCACACCCCTCGCACGTACCCCTCCATCCAAAACACGTAAGGCAGCAAAGGCGAGTGGCAATCCTACGGTGCGGGACATGGCTGAACCTTTGGTAGTTGAGCCATACACCGCAAGAGTCGAGGTGTAAACTTCGGTAGTAATTGGGCCCGGAACGGTAGTTCCTGGACTTGGGGCGGGAGTAGCGGATATAGGGGCGGTGATAACTTCATGGGATAGAAGAACGAGGTCCCGTTCATGTGGCTCGTATCGGAGCTTGTGTGCAAGTAGCACCGTAAGCGCATCAAGCGGTGTAACCGGACCTCTTGGCACGGGTGGCAAACCAGACCCATAAGCGTTGCCGCTCCCATTCGGGGTGGCACCAATCCTATAATCAAATAGCTTAGCGAACTCAATACATCCGAAATCAACCCTCAACTCACCATTGAAGCGCAGGAAGAACAACCTCGGCTTTTCCAGGCGCAACCAGCTGCGGAACAATCTCCGCCACATCTTTGGCGCTGATCGTGTCCTTCGTAGCCTTTGATGCAGCACGCGCCACAAGCTCATTCCACGAATTCAACATTATCTTATCCTCTTCTCCGTTTTGTAACAGCCCTAATTGACGAAAGGCGTACAACATCTCTGAGAAACCCTTATACCTATGACCCTCTATCTTAGTACGCATATACCCAGGATGAAAAAAAACGTACCTCAGAGTGCCCCTAAATAGACTCTTCATTCCTTCCACACCTCCCAACTTGTACGTCTCCGCATATCCTAGACTATCCCTGTTCGCTAAACCTTCAAGTGCGAAACCTCTGGCAAGTGGTACGTCCGGGAAGTAAGACTTCAGAAGATCTTCGCCTGGAATTTGTACAATTTCGTCCGCAAGCTTGAACTGAGCCGGGTTGAGCGCGGCCGAAAGGAGACCTTTTGGCGTCCAAGAAAACTTCATTCCCAGTGGGACCTACTCAAATTGCATTAGCTGGCAGAACGGCGAATACATTAAACGGCACGACTCACATTACTATCCTCAGGCGCTGGGACTCCTCCACACCACGACACAAACGACACGATTCGCTTTCCTTCTCTCTCGAACCGATCCCGCATCTCCATCGCGCCGCAATGGTCTATTCCTGGATCCAGGCCAATTTCGTTGAGGAGTAGAACATCCGCGGAGACCGCTCTACAAACATGGTTTATTTAGATCATGAAAAAAAATGAGTGGAGGCGAATGGTCATACCGGTCATGCAACGCTTTCATGCTGTCCGAGATATATGAAGCCGTGACAAGATGCCGCCCATGCTTTACACATTCCTCCGCTATTGTTACATGCATTGTCGCAGGTAGTAAACTACCTATGCAGTCAGCTAGGTAGATCACCCTTGAATATCGGTATTGACGCACCTGACAACAACGTCTGCCCCTTCAACCAACTCCGCGACCTTTCCTTTATCCGATACATCAAGCGAAACAACCTCAGCATTAGGATGATCTCGTACAAGCGCACGAGCTTCGGGTGAGTTATTACTAGCTGTATCCCGAAAAGAAAAGAATCAGAGGGACGGTAGTGGAGGTATGCACAAGCGAAGACGTACCAACAACAAGCCTCACATCTTTCCTTCCAAGGAACACATCCACAGCCGGACGAGCGACCATACCAGACCCGAGTAGCAGAATAGTCTTCTTTCCATGCGCACCTGATCCATGCGACTGAGAGGTGCCAGGGAGAACGTCTGACGGAGTAGCAGTCCCATCTGGCGCCTGACTCTCCACGCCCGCCTTCACTCCTGCTCCTGTCTCCTTCACTCCTGCTCCCGTCTCCTTCACTGACCCCTTCTGCTTCTCCTCAACCCAAAACGCTTCGATCCTATCCATCAACCACGCATGCTTCGACCCCAGAACACCGCCCTCCGCGATAGTAGCCCTCTTCAACGCATCCAACGCCAGCTGGTGTTTCTCCTTATATTTCTCCTTCACTGGTGCTCCAGACTTTTGCCTAACCAAGGCCTTCAAATAAGGACTCAAGGCTTTGGCGAAGTGTCCACTCGCATCCTTTGGGAGTTCGGCGGGCAGGATCTCCACAGTCATCAAATGAACACCAGATTCGTGCTGATAAATCGGGGCACATATGGACGTAGGATGTGTGACAAACTCCAGACCACCTTCAAAATCGCACGAAACGTCTGCGATCGCTCCAAATCTCCCTGGACCTATTTGAACTGCACGAGCAACGACTTGCGGAAGCTGAGTGTTGGAGATTAGACGTGGGTAATCGTGTTTCCAGCCTGCTCCATTTATTAGAAGGGACGTATAGGGAGCGATCTATGACGGCGAGTGGTTTTGTTAGATTGAATATATAACAATGTCGAGAAACGAACCTCCTCGGCGAAAACACTCTTCCATCTCGTTGGATCTTTATGATAGCCCTCGCGATCATATGGCTCATCGTTGAGCCCACGAATATACTCGGATGGCGGAAGATGAACGACGTAGATCTAGTTTCCGAATCGGGAATTAAATTAGCCTCAATCCAAGAAGAGAAGATGAAGAGCAAAGTCTAAATCTCGATGACGTACCTTGTGCAAGTCAGATTCTACAACATAGTTGACAGGATTGTGAATACGAATATGAGGTAGGAGGATAGAGAACACACGTTTATGGGCGACTAGATTCGGTAAGTCCTTCGGCTTGACGTAAACAACTGGTAATTCCTTGAGCATCGCCAGCGCGCCTTGCGCCACGTTTCCGT
This sequence comes from Ceratobasidium papillatum, assembly GCA_037042815.1. Classification (NCBI taxonomy): domain Eukaryota; kingdom Fungi; phylum Basidiomycota; class Agaricomycetes; order Cantharellales; family Ceratobasidiaceae; genus Ceratobasidium; species Ceratobasidium papillatum. Next base: position 30,529 of record JAYRCO010000074.1, read on the forward strand.
TCCTGATGGAATGCGGGGTAAGCGATAAGATGAGACCGGAGATAAGGAGAACGCGAGAACGGGAAGTAAAGAAAAAGATAGTGGACGAGGCAAGAAAAGAGAACGAGGAACGTACCCAGTGACGGCTACAACGAATGGTCCCAGTGCAGGGGAGGTACCTGTACTTAAGATATGCTTTCCCACTCGCCGGAGCGAGGCGCGCATGTCGTCTAAAGAGGGATGCGTATATGGTCGGGAGAGGTACTGTGTCACAATCAACATCAGACTTAGGCTGACCTGTCCAAAATCTTGAAACTCACCAAGAACGGCGATGCAACTCCCTTCTGAAGCTCTGCGTGCGCCGACGTGATAAGTCCCTCTACCAGACCAGCCGCTCCGGCGTACCACCCAAACGCGACGACCCTCTTCCCGGTCTCGGCGTCCGTTAAGAGCTCATAATCGACGAGACGAGCTTTATTCGCATCGCCTAGGAATTGAGCCAGCAATGGGGTGTTATACGGCTGCCCTTTCGCGGTATGGCTGAACATTAGGTGCGTCCGGTTTGGGTTGGAGGAGATGCATTCCGACAGAGGTACCTCTTTTATTCCGAGAATTATGTCTGCTGGAGAGAGCGCGCTGGAGTTGGCCGGGACAAGGCGTGCGCCGGCCTATTGTGTCGCTGTATCAGCTTCTACACCAAGAAGAGGAACGAGGATGGACTCACCTTCTCATACTCCTTATTCCTATACACCCGTCTCTCACATTCCTCTACAAGAACCTCCGCTCCTAAATCTTCCACAAGCTCTTCCACTCCATCGGGTGTCAAAGGCGTTCGTCTCTCCCATGTCCGCGCTGGGTCTTCGCGTCTCAGTCCAACGACAACTTTACCTTGACTTGATAACAAGCGCGCGCCGCGTCGAGCGAGTGGGCGAGTACGGCTAATGGTATGCATCGTGGAGAGAAGATAAAGCGGCGAGGAGAAGGGAGACCGAATATTTATGTAAAGGCGCGTCCGGAGCTTGGTCACAGCGTAGTCCACGTGATTTTGATCGGCGTCCATCAACGACGCCACAGGATGCCGCCGGTACGTATAATGCATATGTTTCTGCTACTTGTAACAAACGCTGATCTCAAAGAAGTCTATATGAGGTATGGTGTCGAACTTAAGACCGGTTCTTCACCTTGACTTGGATTTTTTGCCTCAGAAAAAAGTGGATTAAAAAAGAGCGCTCATCCACGCGACGCATCCCGACGTCACCGCCTAGTTCCGGTACACATCCACCCACGTGGAGGTATCATATGACTCTCGTAATGACGGGCTGGGAAATGATTTGCGAACGTTCGCTATAAGGGGGTCTCGGAAAACAGGTGTTGAACATGTGGCGGGGAAGAGGGGATAGGTGGACCTAAAACATCCGTTGCCACGAGTGACATTCCTTGCCACTTTTGGCTCGGCTGGGTCGGTGCAATACGGAAATGAGTCACGTGCCGTTAGGTGGGGGCGACATGAACAGTGCAATCACCGACCGGACAGGCGCTCACCGACGTCACAATGTATGCTATATATGGAATGGATCGCTGTCGAGTGACTTCCCATGAAACTGCAGGAGTGGTTCTACCGGACATCAAGCAAGCGCGTGTTGTGGGTTGTAGCTGTATCATGTAAATGTCATCCCACGTCTATTGTGCTCGTACATTGATATTAAATACAAAACAGCAGTATCGGTGGTAAAGAGAAAATAGGGACAAGAGGAAGAAAACCAACGGTTTTTGATATTGCGAGAGCAACGCTCAATACTGCGACGTTCAAAAATATAGAAACTGAGGCAAAAACACCGTTACGCAAATTCTGTTTTGACGAAGCAACCAAAGGTGAACTGACCGTTACTCAAAACTTTTCAAAGCAACTGATGGTCTCGGAGAGCTAAAAAACGTGTTGCGGGAGACTTATTTGAACCTAACACCATGTATCTAACAAATTTAACAGTCGAGTATGAGCTAGAAAACACAATTGATGCATATAAGAAGAGCGGTCATAGGCGGTACCTTCCGCATACAACCGTTACTTACTTTCGAACCTTCCTAACGTTAGCAACCGAGCCCCAGCGTTACGTTATTTTTTGAGTTTTTAGCGACAGCAACGGCCTGGCGTTACGTTAGCGGTTGCTATATTTTTGAATGTCGCAGTAGCTATAGGATGATACAAAGATCTTGTGCTACAGGTGTGAATATTATGAGCAATACTGCTTGTATAGACGTTTGTAGGCTTACAATCTCGACCAAGGTATGGGAACGATGCGCTCGTTGAACACGCTGGGATTTGATTGCCAGGAGCATTTCCAGCGCATTTACTCCATATTTCGTCCATCAGTGTACGCATTTTAGGATTGTCAAACGCCCAGACCCGCTCTCCACGCCATTCTAACAGCGATGGATTCACTGGTACTGAACAGTGTGCGCTAAAATCAGCCCTCGAACTCCGCTTTCGATGCGCTGCTGCCGCAGTGTTTGCAGCTCCATCGGATTGCTGAGTCCAGTACCAGGCCCCAGAGTCATAATTCAGCACTATAATCTATCCAGAAAAGTAATACCAGGCTCGCAAAAGTGCTCCTGGGCAGTCAATTCCAAGGTACGCCCATCCCGTCCCGTGCAACGATGTTTGTAACTCAAATGATAGCAGTCGAAACCTGAATGTCGGCATACAATAATGTTGCTACGGTACCAGTTCTGAGATATGAAGATTTTCACCTAGAACTGACTGAGCCTCAGCCGAGGGATTCAGATACCGGGTATAGCCACATATACAACGAAGCTGATCAGTGGACCTAGGGCCACCCTCTGAGCCAACTATGTATCGTACCGCAGACTCAACGTGCACCCGTTGATTATCGACAAGAAGCCAGCTCTTCTTGCCGTTATGCTTGAGAGATTCGTTTGGGGATGCCGGCAAAAGATGTTCAATACTGAGTTCATCAAATTATAGTCTTGATGCCCGCTCCATTCTGCAATGCTGTTTGAATAATCCGACCAACTGCAAACGCGTCGTTTTGTGTGGTTGCGAGCATCAGCTTCTTCTGGTTACCCATGCGTCAGGAGAGGGATTGTATGCGTCGCTGTGTCGAGGCTTTCTGTGTAGATTTACTTTGATGTCAGCACGGTAATATTATTTGGAGTAGGGCGCATACATTGAGTTAAAGTGTATTGATCCGCGGGTTCTTGTCTTTATTATAAGTAGCTCTCATGACTGCGAATATGTTCGATATTGCAGATTGACTAACAACGATTATCCACTCTTGGGATTCACTCGCTTTACGAGCTCCAGAAATTATCGACTAATAACCACTTGACCGCGATGAGTATGGTTGACTGGCCTATGGCGCTTAGGCTGCGAGGCGATCTCAGGCTCACCCTCCACCACTACTCTATAGTCAACAACCAAAAATGTGAATGCCAAGGGAAAAAATCCATCTGTGCATCAGGTATAGCTCCAACTTTTTATTTTTTTGTTCAATTGTGAAATTCTTACGATGCATCCGAGCCCTTTCTTGGTACTGCATTCATTAGCGAGGTGAACTTTCTATGATTCGTATGTATATTGAATCCTTTAGCGAAAAATCACTACTGAAACATCTATGTTAGGCGCTTTTCAGGTGTTGCATTGTCCGAACGCTTTCATCATCATCTGCGGCTGGCCGCAGAAAAACGACTCCTCCGTACCCCACGACGGCCCAAAACATGATCTACTCCTAGTCCCACTTCCACCATCGCACGGCACCGTGGCCTTTCTCCCGGCTTGTGTTCTTTGCCATACTCCGTCCGCTACGCAATCAGTTAAAGAAGGGAGTGTGGCCAATGACTTGCCGACGACCGCAGAGAGGAGCTGGTTGTTGATATCGAGATCGGTCGCCCAGATCAAAACACCCGGCATGGCACGCTTGAGAACGTAATCGAGCTTCTTGGCGATTGTATCTGGATTCTCGTACCCAATCCATTGATCGTCGTATTTGATCGTCATAGTTTGGCTGGTCGAGTTGTACTCTGGTTTGAGGTTTTTCGACTGGATCAAATAGTTAATCTCGCCGCTACATACGTCTGACGGTGAGTTTCTTGGTTTAAGTCTTATGTCTGAACATACTAAGATAGGAAACCCGAGCCCTGGGTACAGGGGCCTTCAATTCCTGGTCCAGACATTGGACAACCGCCCACGTTACAAGATGGATTGGCAAGGGTAAACGAACGGCCGTAAAACCTAATCTTAGTGAGTAAAATGCCCATCATACCCTTGAACATCTTAACAGACTCACCCGATTCCTAGGTTGGTTTTGCTAATCTTGACACCCGCCTTGAGTAGCATGTTAACAGCTGAGTTAACTTCTGGAATCGCAGTGTGAGGGAGAACGCCAGTATTGAACTTGATATCCCATGACCCATGAATATCCTGCGCGAGCGAGGAGGATTAAGTGCAATTCCGATAAATGATATTCTTCCTTACGTATGTCATGAGATTGATCCAATCCGTATAGTCTTGTAATTTATCGATCGGAAATTGTTGGAGATACCTGGGGATGGGCGTCAGACAAACTTCAGAATTATCAGATGATCATACCAGTAGGACGCCGGAGTTGTGAAGCTGATTTCGACTCGTCGACCCGAGGATATGATGGCGGATCGAAGCTCCTTCAGGAGTTCAAGGAAGTTGTTGCCGTCGGCTTCTACACCTCCTCGCTCAGTACCGGGGTATTCTATGTAATTAAGTGAGTGGATCATTTCGCTTCTCAGATAGGTCGACTGACCCCAATCCTGAAAGCAGGATCAGTTGAATATACTTCAAATCCTGTATTCCGGACTTACAATATCAAGGCCGTCAAAACCATATGACTGAAGCTGGCTTAGAACATTTCGGATAAATGTCCCTCGGCTCGTGGATGTCCTCGTCATCAACGAGAAGATATCTTGAGTTGGGGGATCCTATACAACCAAATCAACTATCATTCTGCGTAGCGTTCAGCCATATTGACTCACGTTGAACGCCCACCCACCAACCGCCCACATCGTCTTCAAATTTGGGTTCTTCTTCTTCAAATCCTGCAACTCTTTGATCAAGTCGGCGTCGTCATCTTGAGTGGTCGTCAACTTCCAGTCCCCACGCGAGATGCTGGCGAACGAGTAGACAAGGTGAGTGTATGAGAATGGGTCCATATCTCGGGGGCGGACGGCAGGAAGGACGTCGTTCGGGACGCCGTTGCAGCTACGATGAGCAGACCCTATAGGTATCCTTGTGAGTTCAAGCCTGTATTTCCGTTTCCTAGGCGCACTCACAGTTACTGTAATAGCCAATGATATTTCGGCCAGGGTTGGCTGCCGAAATATTGGTGATCGGGTGGGTAACCTATTTTGAATAATTTTGGATGATACTAACCTGTAGTTCTCCCGACATTATCAAAGTCACTCGGAAGTTGACAGTTACTTTGGCATCCGGTTCCTGGAGTGCCACCCTTGTTTACCATACAGAACTCTTCGGTCAGACCGCAGTATCCCCACCTATTGACGAAATATCAGTCATGTACATGGTTTTAAATAGAGGCACGTACTTCCCACAACATCCGTTGAGCGGACATGGTTTGTTACCTGGGCTCTCAAGGCCACAGGGAATCGCTGAGGTGTAAGAATCAGTAGGGAAATGCGAATCACAAACTCTGAGCGTACAGCTATTCGTTGCTGGCAACGGCGGAGTACCCGTCGAGGCGCAGATCCACATACCAGGCTGCAAACCTCCGCACCCGGTCCACCTCCATGTTTGAGTGTTCCAAGTTTCGAGCTCCTTTGTAGTCACGTCGTAGTTAGTCGAGATCCCAGTGCAAGTCGTGCCATCGACTACACTGATGGCGTAGCACGAGCCATCGGCGTTTTGTGAGGGTCGGCTGAAATATGCAGGTGAAGTACATAAGTATTTTTCTCCTATTACGTTGTACGAAGATAATAATCTACCGAGAAGGAAGTGTGCCAGTTCCGCAGCACACCCATTGACCAACAGACAAGGTCGAACAGTCGAGTTTCGGGTTGTACTTGGTGAAATCAGCCGGGGTGAGACCACACTTAGTCGCCATGGTGGCACATCCATCTCCAGATGCGACCGTGGCGGTTTTGCAGTCCGATATTAGTAAAAGAGCCCCCTTCGAGTGGGGGATGAATTGAGCTAATCACCGATAAGTGAGTTGTTTACAACATAGCATATGCATGACTGACCATTGATAGACAAAACGCTCGCTGCTAGCCCGACGACAACGATGAGCTCGCACACGGCTTCCCAAGTTAATTTTCCAAGCATGGCTTGTACGACTCAACCAACCAACTTGCTTATCGATATATGTAAAGATTTCGCACATCCGGTTCCGAGCCGGACGGTCTTGGCATCAGATCGCTCGGGGACGACTACTCGTGCTCGGCGCTTCTTGGGCTTCGAATGTTCCTCGAATGGTTCTTATCGGGCTTCTTTTATTGATGGTGCCTGCGAAGTGTCGCCGAACCGGAGCTTCGTGTTATGGTTCCCCAGTCCAAGGTACGGGTCGGCGTGCAACGTGATCAACTTGTCTATTGGGCGCTTGAGCGCGATCCTCTATTTAGCCGTATCGATTGAGGCTGCGTGTGCACAATTGTGCACCGTGAAAAACCGTGAATTATGCCGGGAGAAGAGAAGCTCTGTGATCATACGGATGAATTAGTGGTATGCTGGCTGGGCGCTCCGCAACTTATTGACTCACGGCGGTTCTGATATATGGGCGGTCTCAGATTCAAATCACTACGACCCAGTTTTTTTGCACCCCCAGAAATGACGCTTCGTCGGAGTTTTGAGTTGCGTTTGGTAGCGAGCGTGGCACTATCATCTTTCTTTCAGATTGGCAAGTAGGCCGCAATCATCATACTAATTTGTTTGTCTGATTTTTTTCTTTTGATTTAGTACTAGGTGCAGCATGTGGTAGCGTCTACAGTATTGCGTCTGGCGATGGTTGTTGGAGTATCTATACCGAGGCCAAGCTGACTCAGGCCCAGTTCCTCGCTATCAACCCTGGTCTCGATTGCGGTGTCCTCCAGGTCGGTCAACAAGTCTGCGTTGCTGTGTCTTGTTCCAAGTTCTATACTGTTGCGTCTGGCGATTGGTGCGCCAAAATCGAGATCGAACAAGACGTGTCTGATGCGGATATGATGGCGCTCAACCCTGGTCTAGACTGCAACGAGATCTTCCCGGGACAAAGTATATGCCTCACTGCGCCTGCTACTACTACTGCTCCCACTCAGACCGCAACCTCTGTGGCCCAGACTTCGAGCACTGTTGCGAGTTCTATCCAGCCCACATCAACTACAACGCCAAACCCATCAACTGTTGACTGCGGAAAGAGCGTGCCGGTCAGTCAAAACGATACGTGCTACAACCTGGCAACGGCCAACGGACTACAACTACCGCAGTTCGAGGTGATGAACCAGGGACTGAACTGTAGCGCATTGCAGGCTGGGGACATAGCTTGCGTTAAAGTCCTATGTGGTCAGATCTACAAGGCGAGCACTTATTTGTGTATTCTACAGCACTTGAACTCATGCTTGTCTACTGGGTACTACAGGTCCAATCTGGCGACTGGTGCTCCAAGATTGAAAGTGACTTCCAGCTCCCGGATAATCAACTCTCCGCTCTCAACCCTGGCTTATCGTGCAACGCACTCGCACCGGATAACAATATATGCATCAAACCAGGCGAGAAAATCATCGCCCCGACCCTCACACACACAATCGATCTATATCCAGCTCTCTCACCCGGTACTGCGGTACCTCAGTCACCAATCCTAGCATTTGCGTCCGTCTACGGTAACGCTCGCTCTACCTTCTTTGGCGAGACCATTTTTCAGAGTGACAGCCAACACCTCGAAGCGTTCACTCATAACGACCTGAACAAGGATGGGAAACTGGACCACGACGAGTTGCAGGTGATGATGTCGTTCGATCCAAGCGTTCTTCGAGGGATTACCGATGTGAACGATACTCTGGATGCAGCCAATTTGGTCTCGGAGATGCTCAAGTCTGCCGATCTCGATAGTAAGCTATGTTCCTCTCGAGTTATCCTAGCTCATATTATCCGGAACGTTCTTAGACGATGGAAATATCGACCATGACGAGTTCTTATTCGCCATTCGTCAGGTTCAGAATGCTACTACAGCAGTAACTGAAATCGCCAACGACACTACCGCCCTGGGAAAACACCGGAAACGCGAGTTCAAGTCCTGACCTATCGATTATCCCCACACTTACAGTATTATTCCAGGTCTCATTCCGCTCATTATAGCTGGGATTGCAGCCATAATCGGTCTAGTCATCGCCGATGTAACTTTATTCTTTCAAATTCTGGCTGACAACGAGCGTTTTAGGGGAAATAACCTGCTGAGCTATCTGGATGTCAGGTACTGGGATGGATGTGAGAAATATAAATATATCGTCTTCTTGAACTCCCGCACTTACGTCGTGTCCCAGCCGGTTCTCCTCCCGCATGCTCGGCCTACTTGTACTGGTCAACTCAATGCGGAGCCATTGGCTCAAGCTGGGCCAAGTCCTGTTCGGGGGGTGGAACTCGAGTATTCGACAATAGGTAGATATAACAACCCCTAGTCTACAGAGCCTTTGACCTGATTTTTCACCAGCTGCGTGACACATTTCAATTCTGGCAGTGCTGGCTGTGGGTTCCTCGGGTGCAAGTCATTATGTGAGTTGTTTGTTTCATCGTGCGATCTTGTAATGCAAATACTTGTTCCTAGGTTATAATTTCAACTTGGATGGCTGTAGCTGTGACGCTTTGAACTACGAGGCATGTGGTTCAGCTACTTTCATCCTGTAGCTTCTTACATCTTTTCAGGCTGAACGAGAGGCGGATTACTGGGACCCTGTTTATTCAATCACCTACGAGCAAGGCATCGGGGCATGTCGTGCAAGGTGCTCGAACGTACTCGGTGGATGCCTTGGGTATGCTGCTATGGTAGCCTCTAACGCGTCTTCGCAATGCTAACACAGCTCCCAGATTTTCTGTGGCCCCTGGGAATTCTGATACCAATTTCGCATGCAAGGTCTTCCAACAATCCCTCTCTAACAGAAGGAGTAACAAGGACGCTACGACTTTCAAGCGGGTCGGATGTACGTCAGAACCACCCTATCCCACTTCTAAAATTGCTAAGTGATTGATTTTCTAGCACCAACAGCAGGCCAGTGTGAGACACCAGATAAACAGTTCACTCCATGGCCCGCATCTGTGATGGCGGACAACATTGCTTCTGGCGAAAGCCTTACCGAAGAATACGAGCAAATAACTTCTATGAAACGTTCGCTATCCGAGATCGATCGTCGAAGAGACCCAAATTACTCAACCACAATGAAGTCACAGCTTCAGTCAAGATGTGGGCTCTGCGCCCCATTCTCGTTTACTACTGTCGTGGAGGTACGTGTCACTTGGTTACCGACGTGTGGGGCTACATTCACCCAATATACTCACGTAGGGAGCCCACAAAATCTATAAAGGTGGCTACAACTATGCAAAGGATCTCTCCCCTGTGTGGGTAGGTCGCTGCAAGGGACAGCAATCTTGTGAGGCCAACTCTCAAGGCGGCCGACATCTTGACTTGATTGAGGCAGTTGGGAGCTCATATATTAACTTGGAAGAATGTAATCCGATCGGGACCGTTGAAGATCCACACTGTAGTGTAAGCACTTTGTAGGGTAGCCTAAATCGGTACTGAAACAGTGGTTTGTGTTTGACAGGCCTCGTGCGCTGGGGGCCGGACCTTGCCCTATATCACGAGTCGTAAAGAGTGGTACCTACAGAGCCTAGGACCAGAAGATAAACAAGGGCGTGAGGAGATGTTAGAAGAGATGAAGATCTGGCTTGAGGTAAGTAAAACGCACCCTAAGATACCTCATTTGAAATTGATATGGTCGCAGAAAACCGGGCCCATTATGGCAAGCATGTGTTCAGGGAGGCGCTGGGCTAAGTATATACAAACCATGACCAGCACTGGTCCAGACGTCGTGTTCTACGACAAAGATGCACGATGGGTAGGCGAAGAAAACTGTGCATCATGCAATCATGGTAGTAAGTGTATGCATGATTCCTGCTGGCAACTGATAGGTTAACACGACTCACAGTTGCTGTGGTTGGATACAAACATGTTCGACGGGGAAGCAAGAATCGTAAGCTATCTACCCTCCTTGCTCCGGAGCTCGCTCATCGTGTATGAATTACTGTTTGGCTAGGACTCGTGTGGATCATTCATAACAGCTATGGGCGTACGGTGAGTTGAATGATTTCTTCTGATCTCTACCTGGACAGTTCACCGAAGCCGATGTCTTATATAGTACGGCGTAGGAGGCTATCAGCTAATTGAGCATGGCAGTGCGGCAATTCACACCTCGAAATGGTATGGAGTGAAAGTGTGGGATGGAGTGCCTCACGACGAAAATTGATCCGTCATGAGTTTTACTAGGGATACCAGGGATTCTGATATGAATGCGATACTTTCTTTTTCTATTTATGCCGCGCATAGCCTAGGGGCTATCCTGGACGGCACCAATAAGATTTGAGACCACGGAGAATCTCCCAGAGATAATCTGTTCAGAATTAATTCTTGCAGAAAACGCGGCTGTATATCCCTCCCTTTTCGTTTGATAGTTTGACTCTTGCAGTAACTGGTGTTTATATGCTGGACCTTGAGGGTATATATCAAAGATTCGCTCTACGCCTTTTTCTTGGGTATGGATGGCTACTATAAACCGCAACAAGCTGCAGCGAACTTATAGAGGTTTGTTATGGTTTCCCTTATGTAAGGGTCGGTCACAACAATATATGCTCTGGTAGCGCTCTGATGAAGAGCCAAATATACTTACAGCCAGTCGATACTCGTTCGAGTGAGCGACCCTTCTCGCACACACCACCTCATCTCATTCTGAAGTGTCATAGAGAGTGCTATATCAAATTTGTCCCCGCTCGAATACATTCGATTATTCTTGTTCCTATCTAATCTTATTTTCTTCGACTTATGCCGTCCTCGTGGGTGCTGGGTAGTTTTCGAATAATAATGAGCATAAGCTCAAGACTTCGATATGATTGTCGCTTAAAGGGATTTGGCAGCAACGGTGGATATCAAGCATACGGGAGTTGAGCGAGGCCCTAATGGATATAGTAGAAGTCGCCTCTGGTGTCGTCCACAAAACCAATGAGGTTCTGAGCACCAGAATGATGCGGAGGGCTAGGACGTCGACCATCAACACAAAGGAACCGGAAGTGAATGTAAGAAGCTCATCTTATCAAGTTCAATAATCTTTCACGCCTTTCCGTCGCTCTCTACCATTCACACTACCTTCTCATCTAACTTTTCTTCAAGTTTTTTTTTTACTCTATAAGTTAGCTGCGCAAGATTCTCGAGTTGCAAGTCGACCCTGATTCAATATTGACTCTATTGTGGGTATACTAAGTCAGATATTTCTGTAGCTCTAGTCGATGGAATCGGGAGTCGCAGTAAAAACAGGAAGAGAAAGAACACCAGGATGGAGGCAGAGCTTGGGAGACATGGTTGACCAGGAGCCATCACGTCATGTCTATCGGCGCTCCCGAGGAATACGCCCGGCATACACACAAGTCTTTTGTATCTGGCAATCACCACTGGCGAACTCTAGTAACATTGCATTCGCGAGACGGCGCTCATAACTGAATACGACGGTTTGACTTCCCTACGAAGCTGTGTACTGGAGTCTGGCGAACTGGTGACAGGGGCGCGTATTTGAAGTGAGTTCAGGAGTCTCAAATGGATCAGAGACTGGCCCTCATTTTTGAAGATTCAGAGTGAGTCGGAAGCATTAATTAGGAGTGGAGGAATAGTATTGGCGAAATCAGAATGGTGATCAGATGAAATCCAGTCAGAGGCAGGTCGTTAAGCAAAAGTAGATTAAAGAAATAGGTGGATCTTTCCAGCTGCATCGATCAAGCAGCAGCCGAGATGGAAGCAGTTGGAGCAATTTGAATTACCTATTCGTACTGCACTGTCCTGCACCTTGTGTCTCCTATCTCATCATTTCCTAGATATCCTTCGTCGTGCTATCTGATCCGTTTAACCCCGCGAGTCGCCAACAATGTTGTTCTCATGTACGTCCCAGGCATTTGCCTTGCTGGCGAGCGTTGATGTCTTCTCATCTCCTGTGCCATAGCATAGCGCGCGAGCAAACGGGAGGCACGAGTTACAAGTTTGAAAAAGCAGAGTGAGTGCCAATAGAGAAATAGAGAAATAATAGGCTGGGTTCAAGGAAGCGATTGCACGCAAATCTGATTGGCGTTGAGCGATGTAGAGCCACACCTGGTATGCGCAGAATAAATACACCCGATAATCCTCTGTGGCGAGCACATGGATCATTGTGTTACCTCCAGGTTTCACACGTATGCATAGTCGGTGTCCCCTCCTTGGCTGAGGTTATGAGTGGGTACGAGAGGAGTGCGGAGGTGGCAGTGCCATGAAGATCACATGCTCGCGTCATGTCATGTGACTCGACATTTTCTTTTGGTGTGCATCTTTGGATTGCTATACGAACACAAGGTCGAACCCTAATGAGAAACAGCGAGAACAGAACATATCACATTCAGGCGGGGAGAGCGAGGGTCATACAACAAGAATAATAGGGAGGCGGCCGTAAGGGCGTAATCAGAGTGGGGATCATGTGACTCGACACGTCTCCTCTTATCCCCACCACTACGACGGCTGCCACTCACTCCTCTCCGATCTTGTCCGTGCTCTGATGTAACTTGAACTCTGCACTTGGACCTCTCACTATCACATGACTTGCGTGTGTTTACTCGAGCATTTGTTTACGGTTCGAAGACAGGTCTATTCTGTGAACTAGACCTTCCGACTGCCTCCGAAATGAAATGGCGAGAGTATATGAATAGCATGTGGGCAGACTATCTGGCCTCTATCAATCCTCTTCCACTCCTGCTCGCCCATCATGCCCTTCACAATTGCTAGCCTCTTGAACACCCCCGAGGGACCCGTCGTCGGGGTACGTCTCGATGCTGTGTGATATCCAAGTGAAGAGATGGCTAACGCAACCGAATCTAGACAAAGCGCTCTGCGAGCTTAGCCTCTCTCGATATATACAACAGCCCGAATAAGAGACGGGTAATATATATATCTCCCGATTGCATGTCGGTCAAAACTGAGGAGGAAGCTCAAGAGGTAAGTTCTCTACTTGATTCACCTCGTTCGCTTGCTTATATGTATTCCGCCTCAGTATAACACTGGCTTCTCGAACCATCTCGCCTACACATGCCCAGGCTGGTCCTACTGGCTTCCTCATCCAGGCGAATCGTTGCCACCATATGAACCCGTACCAGTGGACGATGACATAGTACGTCCCATCTCGTCGTTTCTACTCTGTTTCATGACTAAGCTTAATGACCCCAGTCTATACAGAACACTCTCCGCGGTGCTGGATTGGGCCTCGGACTCGGTGTTTCAGTACCACTCGAGACTATCGACGTCGAAGAACTCGAGCACACGGATGGCTCACTGGCCCCTCAATATCATTCAGACCCCAACCCCACCAGTTCTCCCTTTCCTGAGGTGATGAACTTCAATCCAAGCCCACGCTATGTCCCACCTAGCCCGCTCGACCTCATCGCGCAGTCTCTCGTCCAGTCATTCATAGCATGGCGAACGGTCATATCTCCTCCCACCTCTACCATCGAGCCTGAATCCAAACCTAAATCCACTAAAGTACACACTACATCGCACTACACTCTTGACTCCATACCGGTGATCTCGAGTCCACGATTTGTTCCACCTAGCCCGACTGAACTGATTGTGCAGTACTTGGCCAACGCGTTTGCTGCTTGGCGTCCTAGGACTGAACACCCTCATGAAGTATGACTCATGCCATAGATGTATTGTACGGAGACCAGTGTATGTATAATATTGCTTAGAATCTAGATTTCTCTTCAATCTGCCTTGTTTGCCCGTCTCATTGTGGACAACCCGTATGTTGAATGATGTTCGAGAGCACACGGTAAAGGTTTAGTGACAGTACTATGCCGTGGAACTTTAAGCTCGCCTGCCATGTCCCGAAATATCCACAATATCTCTCCACCCGGCTTCTTGCAGGTCATTTTACCTTGCGTCTTCGCGTTCAAACTAACGCCAGTATCCCATTGGCTTGAGATTGCAAAGCCCTCGAGCCTGACAGATTCATAGCTCTATCCGAGGATATACATAGCAAAAAAGAAAAGCAAATAAAGAACGCTACTATGAAGTTGACAGAGTTCAGGTGGGACGTGGTCGGCCTCGAGCCATAAAACGTAATTACGTCATTTTGATCGGCGCCACTGGAAGATGCCGCCGGCATATGTACGATTGTTTACCTCGCAATCGCCACCAACCAACTCCGGGAACATCGTATTCACAAAAAAATTCTTCTGAATGAGCACGACGGTGCATTCTCTACCGAAAAAACCGGAGCAACCATTCATCCCGAGCCCCGTACATGACGAGACGGGGGTGGTTATGGAAGACAGAAAGACCTGAGGGCATCCTCCAGTTAGTTTACATGTGTCTCGAGGGCTCCGATGCGGTGGCCTTCCATTCAGTCCTGGCTCAACGTGTGTATAAGATCACCATGAATTGAAGATAGCAGGATCACTCGGTATATTGTTGATACAAAAGGCTCACGCGAGTAAGAGACACATCAACTTTGCAAGACCAGTAGGTAAATATGAATCTATAGCAGTTTTCAACGCATACGTTTAGCTATGTAGCCCTAACGGCGTGTGAATATAAGTGGCATAAACCCAGGCTTGGCTGCCAGATAATAGGATGGGCGCTTCAGCAAACGCTCTCGCCGCGCCTATGATGATGAAGCATTCGACTGGTTGGGTAATAATCAAAGTAAAATAAGAGAAACACTTACAACGATTGATTCGCCGGGAATAGTCGGGAACTTGGTTGAGTCAATTGAGACTTTGTATCGTGAAAGAATGACCGCTAGCGCCGCAGTAGCTTCGGTCTCGGCGAATCTACCATCACACAAGGGAGTATGTGAGTCGGTTTTCACGATAGGGGAGAACGCAACTCACTTTCGTCCGATACACGATCTTCGTCCGACTCCGAACGCTAAAAAAGCGTCTTTATTATACTGTTCCGTAAACCTAGCAGGTCGGAACTCCTCGGGCTCCGGCCAGTATCGTGCTAGACTCGCAAGGGTCAGCATAACATGACACAAAATTCAAGAATCATCAGGCCGTACGATTGTAATGGGTGGCCACGTGGGAGAACACAATCGTAGATCCCGCAGGAACGGCAATGTCCACTCGGTCGTTCTCGTCAGTATCTGGACCGTTACGAGCAACGCTCACAACCATGTCTTCGGCCACCAGCTTCTGGATCTGTGGGAGCTGAACGTTTGTCGTCAGTATCTAGACTGTATGCGCCTCGTGAGAGGTATTGTGCCAACGAACCACTGGGTAGAGGCGCAGTGACTCCATAAATATCCCGAAAACAAGCTTGAGATGGGTCAAGTCGGCGTATTCCTACAAAAGAACTTCAATGCTTGACGGTGAGCGAGCTAAATGAATACGTACTATGCTTTTGCGCTCCCCAAGTGCAGAGCAGATTTGTAAGTAGGCCTGTTGTTGGATTTCTGGGTATAAAGCAAGAAGTCCAAAGCTAAAGCTGAGCGCATGGGAAGTGGTCTAGAACGGCCATCAGATTGACCAACTCAAAACTCAAACCGTAAACTCTACCTCATGACCAGCGAATAAGAACAGGTACGCGTTGCCTATGTTTCAATTCGTCAGCGGGTAATATCGTACAAAATGTAGATTTTAGTATTGTTTACCTATCACTTCTTCTGCCTCTAGGCCTCCGCCTTCTTCGATTTTAGCTTGCTCACTCGCCGATACCATGATGTTGAACAGGTTTTCGTTCGGCGCCGACACGACACCCTTTGTTCCCATCATCTCTTCGTCTAGCTTACCCTGGTTCTTGTAGGACGCTAGCATATCTCCAAGGTATCTCTAAAATATGATCAAAAATCAGTTTATCGTTAGTTATAGATAACTGCTCTACCTTATAGTCTCGGAACCCATCTGCCACGTTTCGCGTTGTCGTTGTCCATCCTTCAGCCCAAGCTGGCACAGCGAGCCTACACATCTCCCGAGATTAGGATGCAAACACCAGATTTGCCTAGAGGAGAAAAAATACCGGAGCAGCATCTGTCGGGATACTATACCCAACGCTTGTTGGAATGAAGTGCTATACCCGTCAGGTAGGGGCTTGCTTGTAGTTTCGTTCCAGGCCAGTCGCTGGCCAAGAGCCGCGGACGAAATAACCATCAAGGCAAGCTAATGCGAGCTCAGCCATGCACCAAGCATACTCTGAAAGACCATATTGTACACACCTGTTCGGTTGTCTCCGTAATCTGAGATACAGGCACAACCCGACCATGTTGTTTGTCCCAGATGTCCAAAAGCTGTTCAGTTACGAGCACGGTCTCTGAGCATACCAGCTGCACGTTTCTCTAGAAGTTGATAGATGATAACAGTTAGTCGCTGGCCGACAATCGAGATAAGAGAACAGTATGCCTCGGTGAATGCGCGCTGGGTGATCTTTCGGTGTTGCCTCCACCTCTCCCCTTCCAGCGTCGATACGTTTGGTCCGAACAGGCCCAGAAAGTCTTTGGCCATCTCCACGTCTTGGATAACGGAAGAACGTGGCCGAGTTGCTTCCTGATGTCGTAGTCAGAGTGCCATCCCGTATAAAGAAGCAGGCTGTGTACCTTGATAGCCTGAGGGTCTGCAAGAAAGATACTAGGACAAGCCGGTGCAGTCAATGCCATCTGGACATATCCGTCCATTCCTACTCGGTCATAATCTAGGTTCATTCGCTATGAGTTAACATCTGTACACCCAATCACATTACATACCTAGATGCTTAACATCGTATGGGCGACCACTGCCATAGACAATCCAGGGGATCTCGGTCCAACTTGGGAGCATGACGAGACGCCAAGCAGCCCTACAAAGTGAGTAGGTTATCCACCTACTCTTAGAAGTAACAAGTATAGATCTGTTTATGACTTACGCATCGTGGAAGACCCAGTACTTGTGCGCCTTGAGTTTCCGACCAATCCATAGCAACTGGAGAAAGCGAGCGAATACAACCGAGCCTGCGCATGTGAGCGCAACGCGCAAGAGAGCCATGGCAAATCGAATGTTGGATACGTTGTCACACTCGAAACCCTTGCAAGCCTCAAAGGTAAGGGGGTTGACTGAAGGAAGTGTGTTGCTTCAGTTTATTCAGTCGCATATGCCCGAACGGCCCGGTAGCTGTGATGCTGTGCGAATACCAAGCCTGCCTTTTGATGTGCCTCGAGCTCAGATAGGGGCAGCTCCAGGGGCGTCGAGCTGAATTGGGAAGTAGCGCTCTGATTTTTTTGAGGCTCGCGAGGCGCCAGCAAAGCAACGCATTAAGAATTGACGTCACACAAGGTCAACGTCCCGGATGAAGCGATAGCCCAAGCCAAGTATCAACACCATCATCAATTCTTTCCCTTTGGGTTACATAGCTTTCGGTGACCAATATCTTGATTGTCGCGTTACCGGAGGGTTCAAGACGTTTTATAGCCAGTGTCCAGTCTTGTCGAAGGTCGAGTTAAACACGCGAGAATTACAGAGGCAGTGCTGGAAAGATCCCCATCCTCGTCATGACACGTGACTCGACGCGTCTCCTCGCATTCCCACTACCGCATCGCGGCTCCGATGCGACTTCAACTCTAGGCTTGGGTTTCTCACTGGTGCATGACCCAGACTTGTTTGGTTGGAATTTTGTTTATTCCTGAAAAAAAGGTCTATTCTATTATCTAGACCACCCTTCGGCGGTCTCTGAAATGGAACGGCGCGGGTATATAGATGGACTGTGGAGCCAGGCAGACTTTGACCTCTATCGAACATCTATAACTACTTTTTTCACTCGTCCAATACGTTTTCCAGGATTATCATGTTTTGCATCATGTCATATCCAAGCATAGAAACAGCTAACTCAATCGCCATAGTTGAAGTACTCTGTTGGTTCGATGCTCCTCGACTCGAACAAGAGATAAACTCTATAGCTCTCTATGGGCTGTATCGGTCAAACCTGAGGGATGAGACTCCAGAGTACGTCTTGCACTTGTTTCGTTTTTTTTTTTCATGCGCTGACGAGCTTATTTCATCTCAGCATACTACTATCTAATCTGAACACCTCGCCGCATCTGCCTAGGTCAGATCTACTGGCTACGCCATCCAGGGGAACTGCTACCGTTATACGCCAGTAGACAACAGCATAGTACGTCTAACCTTGTCATTGTATGCTGCAAACCCATCAAGTTCAAAATTTTTCTAGCTCACACACAACACTCGTAGCGCTGGTCTCAGATTTAGACTCGATGCTTTATTATCACTTAGACGATCAACTTCGAAGAATATGAGCACACACATGGATCGCCTATCCCTCATAACCCCTCAAACCCCCATCTTGACGGGAGTTTTTTTGAATCCTCCGAACGAGGGAATCTCAGCCCCAGCCTACAGTATGTCCCACCTAGCTCGCCCGACCGCTTGTCACAGTTTCTCATTCGATCGACCATTACTTGGGCAGATGTCATCTCTTTGAATATCTCAGCTATCAAATCCAAAACCACGACTAAACATAATACAAAAACGCCAGTCCAACGCTGCAATATACTCTCAAATCCATACCAGGAGACCTAGTTCACGATACGTTCTAGCTAGCCTGGTAGAAGCACCTAGTTGTGGATTACTTGATGAGGTTTTTCATTAATTGTGCGCCGGGAGTAGACTAGAACTGTGAAAAAGTTTGAAATACGTGGTGTATGCTTGTGGTATAAGTTGATGTACGATTCCATGATGGCTCAAAAGAGTGCTTTTTGCTGTGGCATCACGTGCCGTCCTAGCCATAACTCACTTCATTCCCACTTCCTCTCCTCCTTGTCGTTGGTTTGAGGGGGGGGGGGGGGGGCGAATATTGATTGAACAATGTGTGAGAATATGGAGATATCATCGCCTCGACTCCAGCTGAGAAGTTGACTGTATGCGGCTTTATACAGCCTGAATACCGCACTACCGTTGCAGATGAAAGATTTGATACAGCATCAAGAAGCCCTAGGAGTTTTTCTGTGCTACCTAGAGATTTTATCTGTGCTGGGCTTCTCAAGAATTTAGATCGGTATTTGTCTGAGTGGCAATCCCTAACCCAATTTCTCTATAATCCCTCCGGGCTGTTAGCAAATTTTACTGGCTGACAATCAGAAGAAATTCTTTCATATCTTTTAATTCATGTGGGACGCAAACAGCCTGTAACCTTCTCTATGATCTCATGATACAAGGATGGGTAACATAACACAACAAAAGCCCAAACCTATAACTAGTTATGATCCGCAAATCCGGCACCAAAAGAACTCCTGATCAGAGAAGCATACGGGGCAAAAGAACAAAATGTAAATAAAACAATAGCACACAGAAAATTGAAAAATCTCACAGGAGAGGTACTATGCAATGACACAGTACTCATTTCCGTTGTACATTTGATCCATGTCGACTGGAGTGGCTGGCACCTGGTCATGAGCAGGCTCCAGTGCGTGAACGGCGTCCATGTTATGGCAATTTGGTGTAATAAATGTGTTATGTGGAGTGTAGAGTAAGACTTATGCGCAAGCTATAGGGAAGCAGAATCTGCTGGGCTTGAGATTTTTGATGCTAGACACACGTTTATATATGGCTGCTAGCCGAAAGCGTCTAAGATAGCCGCATATCCATACTTTCATCGCCTACCCTCTCACCCCTAGACCACATGAACTTACTATCCTCTTCCGTCCACGCCCGTTAGGCGTGGGGCTAGGCACTCGACGAGTTGGTAGAACCATTGCAGTTCAGCAGAGCAACATAGACTGCATGGGGCGAACGAAGTCAGGTGCAATCCCATACGGTTGCTGAGTAATAGCTAGAAGTTGTTCTGTCTAGAAGGCTACGCGCACAAACCTCACTTCGAAGCTAGAAATCTTGCCACCGGACAGCCTGCGGAATCTTAGATAGTAAACTCTTGTACGACACGGTTCATATAACTTTGCTTATCAAATATGTTTGACCCCACGAGGGTGATCCGAGATCTGCAACACACATGGTTTTAACCTACCCACTTACAAAATCAGCAGAATGTTGCCACCAGGTCCGAGTGCATAATATCTTAGATAGCAGTGAGTGTGGATGTCCTAGATTGTCTGTGCATAGTTTTTGGTAAGATTTGCCACCGTACACACTCAAATGATCTGACACGGTGAAATAAGGACAGTCGTTTTTGACCCCTTCAAGCTTAAAATCCCCTCTGCATATGGGTGGAGATCATAAGAGTAAGCAAAGTGCTACTTGGGGTGCTTTTTAACTCTGCACTGGTCAACTTGTTTTTAAAGAAACGATGATGTAGCAAGATAAGATTCATACTAGGGAGAACGACCATCATCGGCACCGCTAGGACCCCGAAAAATCCTTGCGCCGAACTCATTCTGCCATTGCTTGCATATTTTCTTCACTCTTTTCTGGTATCTACCACTAGCTTTGACTATCTATCTCTGGTATTCAACTATATCAGCTCTCTAATATGGCGCCAGGAGGCAAATCCGCGTCAGACTCTCGCAAACCGTCAACCGGCGCGCCGGCAGGCAAGCCAACAAACCCTAGACCCCCCGGGGACCGCACAGCCACCCCCACCCCTACTGCACCCGAATCCTCGACCTCCCAATCAGCACCTAAGTCACTAGAAGCAGCAATAGCCCTCCTCACCTCGCATAAACTGTTGACAAAAAAGGATGTCATCACCGGCGCTCTTGTCCAGCATTTACTCAACCTAATGGCGGCTTCTTCTGATGTAACAGCACAGACATCCAACCTCCTCTACGCAATTGCCTGGTTACTCCCATCAGCACTTAAACTAGCAGAAACCTACAGGACTAGCCTAGGAGAAGTCAAAACTGAGCTTGCGCGACTTAATGAGGCAACAAACAAGGTCCTGGGCCTGGCTGAGAACCCAGTTGGAGTAGGAGAAGGGCTAGAAGAGAAGATGGACAAGATGCTGAGCTCGGTGGTAGAAATAGGGAAAAGGACAGAGGAGTTGGAGCGAGCCTCCGAAGACACCAAAGCTACTCTCACCGCCTTTGTGGAACAGCAAGGGATGCAGCAGGATCGTCGATGGAGCAAAGTCACGGGAGACAACAGACACAGTCACCGAGAAACCCCTCAGACCGCTCCGGAAGCTCCGGTTACTGGTGCGAACGCCATCTCAGCCGCTAGGAAATCGAGGCGCGAGAACACGTCCCCACTGCCGGGCAAGCTCCCCCCCGATGCTATTCAACGCTGCCGGATAGACGCTGCAACTGTCCTAGTTCAACCAAACGACCCTCTAAACCGTGGCCTGGGACTCTTAGACGCGAAAGGTCTGATTAAGAAGGCGGAGGTGGCAACCGAATCGCTTTGGGACCGCATCAAGGACACTGCACTAGTACATTCCCTGGATCTTAAGCTCCTCCCCACCCTAGTCTTCAAGTCGGCAAGACATCTTCCCAGCGGCGCTATCCTATACAAAATGGGTGACCACGCCCAAGCGGCTTTCCTCAGTCTCACCCAGATTGCCCAGGAGTTTGAAAAGGGATACGGAGATGCCACTTTCCGAGGTCAGAGGGCGGACATATTCATGGAAAGTGCCCCTACCACCTTTTTGCCTAACGACAAAGAGATTATCAGGGCGCTAGAAGAGGAGAACCAACTTGCGCGAGGAAGTGTTCTAGGCTGCTCCTGGGTCAAACCTGCTGAAAAGCGGACCCCAGGACAGGTCAGGGCAGTAGTCCGACTCTCGCTGCGCTCACAAAGCTGCGCTGACGACCTCATAGCCAGCAGAGGCACTCTAGACGGAGAACCAGTGACATTCCGACGCATCGAGGAAGAACCAATCCGCTGTCTCAAATGCCAGAAGTTCGGCCACAAATCTGGAGGTTGCCGCGCCCCCAAGGACGTCTGTGGTGTTTGTAGCAGGGACCACTGGACGTCGAGATGTGATCGCTCGGGATCAATTCGATGTGCCAATTGCAAATCTGACGAACACACAGCCGCCAGCAGACTATGCCCAGCTGATGCGGACGCCAGTGACCGCTTCAACGCCAGGAGGCCCGAAAACAGACGCCCCTTTTTCGACCCAGAACGTGTGGTGATCCCAGATGCAGCAGGCGAGCTCACAGCGCTGTTCAACTCCCTCAAACCCCCCTCGCTGACGCTCGGGGATACCCTCACGGGCGACGGCAAGGGACGCCCCGCTACCATTCCAGCTTTTCAGAACAAGCCCAAAGCCTCGAAAGAGCCACCTCCGCACATGGAAAAACCAGCACCAACCCCAACCGCCCTCCCTCCGCCGCTCCGGGTTGTCACTGTGGAATCCCTTAAGCTCATGACCGAAGACGGAGAGGAGGTTAACTGGTCAGAATCGGACTCGGAGTCCGCTCGTGTAGTCGACCCAGAGGATCTGCCTGAATCCCCCTCCCCGGGTGCACGGGCAAGCTCGCGTTCACCGGAGGAAACCCGTCTCAAACTTTCGGCCCCTGGTCTCAAGGCTCCTGCAGTACTCACCCTGAGCAAAGTCCTAGTCCCACTCGCTCCTAGACGCCAGCGCGCTACCTCCACTGCCTCTAACTACTCAGTTCTGTCTGATAGTTCCGAAGGCACTGTCGTTCCCGAGACTCCCACGCCCCAGGTCAAGAACCCCGCTACCCGTCGATGAATAACACACCCGAACCCGACTCCGTGCACAGCGACCTCCTATCTATATGGCAAATTAATCTAAACAAGTCCCCAGCCGCCCAGACCGCGTTCACATTAGACCCTGCAATTCGAGCAGGCTCGATCCTCGCCATCCAAGAACCATACCTAGACCACAACAACCTCTCGCGCCCCCCTCCCATGTGGACCTCAGTTTACCCTACAACTCACTTTAATAAGGACTCTCCTCGCTCCAGATCTTTCATTGCGGTGAACCCAGAGCTTTCGTCCAACGGCTGGGAGCAAGTAGATTGCGAATGTCCAGACGTCACCTCCATTCGCATAGCCACCAGGCGCGGTTCAATCCTCCTCGTTAATGTCTATAACCCATGCGACTCTAATGCCTCTCTACCGTATGTCAGAAAATTGCTCAAAGACAAACTCCCAGGAGAAATGGCTGTGCTCCTAGGTGACTTCAATCGGCATCATCCTCTCTGGGACGAGGACCGGAACTCTCATTTGTTCACAAACACGAACTTAGGACTTGCACAAGAGCTACTCGATCTGACCGCTCACTATGACTTGGACATGATACTACCCAAGGACCTACCCACACTCCAAGCCCTCAGCACGAGTAACTACACCAGACCTGACAACGTCTTCGCCTCTTTTGCCCTAGCCAACGACCTCACCTCCTGCACCACGGTCCCAGAGCGTCGAGTCGACAAAACCGACCACTTCCCCGTTTTAACTGAACTCTGCGTGGAACCCGCGCTAGTCAAGACAGTCGATCGATGGAACTTCAAGAAGATGGACACAGACATCTTCCGTTGCGAACTGAAGATCCAGCTTGACAACTTAGACCTGGACCACGATCTGATCACGCAAGAAGCCCTTGACGCTGCAGCGCTCTCGCTACACGAAGCCACACTCTCGTCCATTCAGGGAAGCACCCCGAGGATTAGGCTAGACCCCAGGACCAAGAGATGGTGGAATAAAGAGCTCACGCAGTTCAGGAAGAAGGTCAAAAAGCTAGCCAAACGCTCATACCGAGTCAGGCATGTTGAGGCAGACCCCATCCACGCGGAATTCAAGACCATGCGGAATATGTACACCCAAGCCATCAGAGACGCGCGACAGAAGCACTGGGAGGAGTTCTTGGAGAACCTCAATGACGAGACCCTATGGTCAGCGGCAAAGTACATAGGCGGAGAGCAGGGCGACGGTGGTAGAACAAGGATCCCAGGCCTGAAACATAAGGACACTAAAGGGACGGACGTGATAGCGAAAGACAACGCAACCAAAAGTCGGGTCCTCCTCGATGCTTTTTTCCCCCCTCCACCAGCACCCTCAGACGACCCAGTCCCACCCGCAGCTCCAGCAGTGCCAGACCTCCCAGACCTTACTTTAGACGACGTCCTAGAGGCAATTCGCGACATGAAACCTCACAAGGCCCCTGGCCCAGACGGCATCCCAGCACATGTGTACATTGAAGGAGCTGACCTCTTCGCGCCTCACCTCCTCAGGATTTACCGCGCCTCCCTCCAAGAAAGCCTGTACCCCACTACATGGAGACACTCCCGAACTGCCGTCCTCCGCAAGCCAGGGAAGCCAGACTACACAGTAGCCAAAGCCTATCGACCAATCGCTCTACTCAATGTAATCAGTAAAATACTCTCCTCGTGTGTAGCGAAGCGCCTTAACCTGCTAGCTGAGAGACATGGATGGCTCCCAGACCACCATTTTGGGGGCCGGCCTGGCCGCACGACAACGGACGCACTACATCTGTGTCACAAGCTGACACGTATCTCACATATTAATGGTATTTTTGGAAGTTTGATTTATTATATTTCTGATATATTTC
>JAYRCO010000740.1:0-18257 GCA_037042815.1 Ceratobasidium papillatum
TTCGGCACACAACGTGTCAATTGTGAAACTTTGGGAAAAAGTTTCCCAGAATCTGGCACATCGACTTCATCACGAGCTGCGGCTCCCGGAGGCTCCCGGAAGCTCCAGAGAGGGGACCACCTCCGGCGCTCCATGGGCTCCAATAGGATTTCCAGCCTGTACGAAACGTCCTGATGGAAGATTACCGAGAGATAGGAGAAGATCCAGTCTCTTCATCACGCTTTCATCTGTTTGTGCTGTATGGCGCCGCTTGATTCTTCAGACCCCTGTGTTTTGGTCCGAGATCGACCTTGTCCTCGCCGACTCTTCGACAGAGAAGAGCTATGAACGCGCAATTATTGGGGCCGAGCGTTCTCAAGATGCACCACCATACCTCAATATACGAGACGTTATTGTCGATAGAGACGATATCGAAAGAAGACCCGGAGAGCAGCCCTTACCTGAATCGGTGATCTCGAAAGTCGTGCAGTTCTCAACTCCCTTGATGCCACGAGTCCTCGCTCTTTCCATCGAAATTGCAGACTTTTCTGCAGATTTGATTATTAGCACGCTACTCGCCTGCTGGATAAAACACGGTTCGCTGGATGTAGCAGAGAAGCTCAAGATACGAGTAAACCTTGATCTTCCAGAACTAGCGCTGCCTATGATATCTCCAAATGCTCGAGACTCAGCCTTACCCCCCGCGAGGTCACTCCCTTCCTGAAGTCATTGCGATGCATTTGTTTAGAGAACGTTGCCATCAACTGGAAGCACGCAACATATTCAGGGCTTACGGACTTGTTCATCGAGTTCGCTTTTGAGCCTAACTCGCTACCTACGCAGCAGGACATTTCTTGTCTCCTAGCAGGAAGCCCGCGACTTCGTTCAGTTACCCTGTATAGCCTTTCTGTCCGCCCTCCTACTAGGGCTGTCCCTGACCCCGTGGCTCTTGATCACCTAGAGACATTAGGACTTGAGACCATGTCTGCGGAGGACATTGGCCTTGTGTTGCCCCTGATTTCTAGAGCCTCTAAAGCTATTCGCATGGCATTGAGCCTCGATGATGGCTCAGTCTTCATATCTGCAGCACGATCGTTCTTCACTCGCACCAGGGTAACCGTTTTACATGTCGATGGTGGGTTACCTGCTACCAACCCATCCATTGCCGCCTTGTTTGCACCAATACCTTATTTGCATACTCTCATGATCAAAACGTCTGATATTTCTGAGCCGGTCCTGCAAGATTCAATCCAGGGGCATACTTCTCATAATCGGTCGAAGGATCCTTGGCCGGCGTTGCGCGACCTGTACCTGTTTCAGTGTCATACAACTCCTCAGGTAGTGCGAAAATTTATGCTCGCGCATGCTCCTCGTACTTTAGGATTATGGGAACTACGTTGGTCAGATATACCTAATTATAGTGAAGAGTGGAGTGATGCCCAAGTGCGCACCGAAATGGAGGAAGAGTTGCTACAAAGTGGCGTTGATTTAGTCTGGTATGCTCCTTCTGGAGATACTGCTCCATCGTGGACATTTGCGTTGTCGTGATCGCTTTTCATTTGGTATATTCTATAGCTTCGAATTTATTGGTCGTAGGTTCCCTCACTATGGTATGAAAAATAATGAGGGATGAAAGTCCATTATGCGCGAGTGCTGTAGGGTTTTCAGAAAGCCCAACTCAGCAACATAAGTGATATAGACAAACATAAACAAGAACTTCAGAATAAAAAAGCCGTATCCTGAAACCGTGCTATGTGATTTCTTACGGCTATATAGCTTGGCGAGTTGTGGATACGATATCGAACGGAACGGCACTACATTTGCACTGTCGCCACCCACATACAAATACGCGCAAACAATTTCATTCAGAGTCGGATCCTAATCTTTGCCTCAACTAACCACTGTAAGTGGTTACATCGTCATCCCGCTGAAATTTTTATTAATCATGCGGATACGTAGCTGAATTTGGGAGCATAGAACACCATCAAGTGCTAGAAGTAATGTCCGAACCCCCTCCCACAACCCGCGGTATTACCTACGATGCCTCCAAAACGGACTCTGTAGCTCTTATACCAGAATATTCCTTCCAGAACACACAAAAATCCGATCCCGCAATACAGATTTCGGATCTTGAGGATATATCTTTGCATGAAGAAATGGTGCGCAATGGGCAACTACGCACACGCATACCACATCACTCCTCTCAGAATAATGCGCCAATCAACTCTCTTCCAGCCGACATCCTGGATATTATTTTCTCTCTTGCAAGTCGAGACTGGGTAAACGAAGACTACCAGTATATACGGTTTGAATCCGCAGTTTTTCCCGGTACTCTCTCCCTTGTCTGTGTTTTATGGCGCGAACTCATCCTTCGGTCTCCTGTTCTCTGGGCCGAGTTATACATCATTGTCATGGGACCATTGACAAATGTCTACTTTGAGCGAGCTGCACTCTGGGCCAAACGCTCTCAAAACGCACCCCTGTGGGTTACCGTAAATGACATAGACCCTGTCCCAAACGAGAGCGTCGAAGAAGCCAGCATGGGGCTGATCGAGCCAGACGGGAGTCTATTAAATGACTTGGAAATCTCTAGGGTTATTGATTTTTTGACTCCTCTCATGCCGCGCGTCCGGGAGCTGGCAATCAACTCTACGAAACATCCTCCGGGGCAACTCGTGCAAAGGCTACTCGCTTGCTGGGTCGAATATGGTTCGGTTGATGTAGCAGAAAAGCTTGACGTATGTGTGGATCTTAGCCTTTCGGAGCTTGAGGTTCCTAGTATCTCGCCGGATACTCGGAGTGAGCGCGCATCCTCATATGATCCCAGTACTTTCTGGAGGTCTCTACGAAAAGTATTTCTGGAAAATGTGTCTATAAACTGGGGGCATGAGGCATACACGGGACTCACTGAGCTTTACATCGCATTTGGCTTCCATTCCAACAACTTTCCCACTCAGCAAAACATTGCGGACTTACTAGTAGCAAACCCAAGGCTGCGCTCGCTTAGTATACACCATGTGCGCATCACTCCCGGACCGGTTCCAGCTTCAACCCCTCTCGATTACCTCGAAACGCTCGGCCTTGAATCAGAACATACTAGGGATTTAGGCCTAATATTGTCCCTCATTACAAGCACATCTACTGCTATTCGCATGAGTCTGAGCTTGGACGACAACCCAGAATTCATTGCTGCTGCACGATCATTCTTTGCTCGCACCAAAGTGACAGTCCTGCACGCTACTGGGGAGGAGCTCACAGTTCGCCCGTCTATCTCTGCCTTGTTTACCTTTATGCCACATTTGCACACACTTGCGTTTCATTCGTGCAACATTTCCGAAATGATTCTTCAGGAATTGTCCGAACGGCATGTCTCTCACAACAAGCCCGCACATTTTTGGCCAGCACTCCGTACCTTGTACTTGCTGGAGTGTCGTACTAGTCCTCAATGCGTGCGCCATTTTTTGCGTATCTATACCCCCGTGACACTCTGGATACACGAGCTTGAGCCCGAGGCGAAGGCGGAGTGGAATGCTGTAGTACTTGCAGAAACTCGTGTGCAGGCATTACAAGATGGGACAAAGTTGATCTGGCTCACAGATGTAGAAAGCCTTATGTTGTGGACTTTTGTCTATGGTACGGCATAGGGTTGCGGCCAGTGCTATGCTAGAGGCTTTAAAGGCAGAGAATGATTGATAATGTATGCTTGGAGTTGATTGGTGTGTACATGATATATTTCCGATATGGCCAAGAGTGCAATGGCCGATGGGACGGAATCCTTGATTCACTAGTATATTATTGAATGCGAATGAATGAAAACTCAATACCCGCCGTGCATGGTGGCCGCAACGGCTCCGGAGAGAAGAAGCCACGTAAGCGCCCGAAGCGCCCGAAGAAGTCTTCTGAACACACTCAAACCTGGACTTCTCGACCATCGAAACTCGAGCGCTGATCAGCGGCAATGATGCCGAGACATATCCACGAAACCAGTTCTGCATTTGGCAATGACCACCCCCAACATATAAGACTGGACTTTTCTCGCCACTGCTCGGACATCTCTAATTTTCCGCACGTCCTTTTCGGATGATATTTTCTAGACGCGTCCTTTTGGGGGCCTTTTCACTCGTTACTTGCGCTCTCAGCCAGGACGCGTATCGTTCGCGCACACTGGTTAAGCCGCGTCTCGAAGAGCTTACTCTTTCGCCTACTTTCTTGATTACGGATGTACCGACGACGCGCACATATGATTGGACAATCGAGATGAAGGAGGGTGCACCGGACGGGTTCTATCGTCAGATGTTAGTCGTCAACGGTGCGGAACTCCTTTTCTTTTTTCGTTATTCGTGTTTCTGAGATTTTTTTCGTCGTATAGGTCAATATCCTGGTCCAACGATCGAAGCCAACGAAGGCGATAACATCATTGTCAATGTCAAGAACAAACTTCCCAAGGTCGGCACTAGCCTTCACTGGCACGGCCTCTTCCAAAACGGAACGGCTTGGATGGATGGTCCTGCTGGTATCACGCAATGTCCAATCCCCGCTGGAGGCTCGTTCACGTACAAGTTCAAGATTGAGGGTCAATATGGAACATACTGGTGGCAGTAAGTCAAGTCACTATCGTGTTTAGCTTTCAAAACCTAATGTTGTTCTAGCGCGCACGCTGGTGCTCAATTGGCGGATGGTATTCATGGCGTGCGTCAAATTGTTTTTGATTCAGGGGCTTGTCTTGACATTTGTATTTGCTTTTAGGCTTTGATCGTTCATTCGGTCCGGGATCCTCTCAAGCGCGGCGTACACTACGACTTTGACCAAATTCTCATCATGGCAGACTGGTATCACAACACCTCGGCAGAGATTGTCGGTGCTCTCGACACGCCCCAGGGGTATGAAGGTGTATGTCTGGTTCTTCAACTTCATTCACAAGTGCGGTGTGACTAACCTTCATCCATCGCTTAGAAAACTCCTGCTCCTCCACCTCGATCTGCCATGTTCAACGGCTACGGGACTTGGGATTGTAAAACTTATGGCACACCCGAAACCTGTTTCACTCAGAAACCATATGAACTCGAGGTCATTCCCCACAAGACATATCGTCTAAGGATTATCAATACCGCTGCGCATGGTGAGCCACCAACCGTTATTTTGCCTTGATTGTGTTCACAATTTGTCGAGTTTAGCTATGATGTGGAACTCGATCGACGACCACACCCTCTCAGTCATCGAAGCAGACGATACCCCTATCTCTAGTCCAGCTGTGAACGATCTCCACCGCGTGAAATCCCACAACGGCCAACGATACTCTGTGCTTCTCAAGACGGACAAGGGCAAACCCGGTGATGCATTCTGGATGCGAGGAGAGATGAACAAGGGGTGTTTTGCGTATACGACCCAGGACTTTAACAGTACCGCACTCGCTATTCTACGATACGGACCGACCACTTTGAAGCACAATCCGACGACTCAGGATTGGAGTGAAGCTCTCGGCTCGTCTTGTCGGGACATCGATACTTCGGCTCTCGTTCCGCTCGTGAAAGAGGATGCGCCTACCACTGTTACTCAGCACGGGTTCTTCAATACCCGGGTTGGAAGAAAAGCCGATGGCGTGTCACAGTTCTCTGTGAACAACGTTGGGTTCGATCATTTGTGGTATCAGCCGGTGCTTTATAATGTTGTTGCGGGGAAGAGTGTGGATGGTAGTCGGATCGCCAGTTTGACTTTCGATGGGCTAGGACCGGCGGACATTGTGATCAATAACCTGGATCCGATTGACCATCCGTACCATCGTGAGCTCATTCAATCCTCTGGTTTACGTTCATGATACTGATAATGGGCTGCGTCTCGGACAGTCCATGCTTTGACATTTTGGATCGTCGGTGAAGGTTCCGGTTCACTCGACGAAGACGCATACAAGCAGGTCAAGTTTAATACGACGAATCCTCTCCGGCGAGATACCCATGTTGTACCATCCAAGAGTTGGTCTGTGATACGTGTGATACCTGACGTCCCCGGTGTATGGTGTAAGTCTATATCTTTAGTTCTCATTTTCGGCAGGGGCTGATAGTGAACTCGCATAGTTATACATTGTCACATTGATTGGCATCTCGCCGAGGGATTCGCCGCCGTCGTAGTTGTGCAACCTGAGGCTATAAAGAAGTTTCAGATTCCAGCTACCTCCACAGACGTACGTGTCCTTTTATTCTTGTTATGTTTTCTTCCTCACTAATTGTTGTTGCATTATAGCTCTGTAAATATCGTCCAGAGGGTCAAAGCGTTAATTCGACATCTCTCGGTCGTAGGGAGTCTAGGTCTGGTATGAATCGACATCGGCCGCATCATGGAAAGAGGTTCTCGCATGATTTGGGTGGGCATGGGAGGGAGGTTTAGAGTATTTCAAGTGCATTACTGTATTGGCTTTTGTATTTTACAGTCAGACTAATCTTATAATTTATACATTTTCTTCACCAGATGGTGCACCGGTCTATAGATCACAAATAATCTCACGATCTAGCATTGACGTTTGCACTGACGTTTGCATTGTCAAGTCCAAGAGGAGCACAATAGATTCTGAGCGCATACATCCGCTCAGTAGAGGAGATATGGATCCCATTTACGATGTAATGCCCTGAATTAGAGCTACGACTTCAATCCTTGTGCGTTCATTTTAGGAGGTATCAATAGACATGGTGCGATTCGTGCCTATCCGTATGGAGCTATTCAGAGTGTAGGGCATTTGTTTACAAATTTGTAATCAAAGTCTTATTTCTGGATAGTCACAATCACGGATAGCCGCACATCGCACCCTCTCTAATCACTACAGAACCTGAGTATGCTTAACCAATTTTCTAACTAGTGAACCTAGATTTGCTCAATCGGCGCTCATGAATCTATGCGATTTATTAGATCTCAAAGCTCAATGCGTTCTATAATACATGTGGGTGTAAAGTCCAGTAGTTACATTCAAGCGTCGTTTTATAGTCCTTATGTACTTTTAATTCATAGTTCAGATTTCCAGACGCAGGCTTCCAGCTTACGAGCTCTGACTGAGACAGCTCGAGTCTGAGCTACTCTGGATATCGACCGGTGCTAAAAAACCAAAACGATTCAATGATCTGAGGTCCATCGTCCTAGAAAAGCAAAACTCACCGCTATATGCAATCGAACCTACGGCATCGCGAATTTGTACCGTGAATGACTGGCCGGCGGGCATATTTACTGTCCATGTATACGAGCTCCCGGGTTGTTCGCCAAAATCTTTGAGCGGCGTTCCGCCTGGTTGACCGGCGGGGATTAAGCTAACGTTGAGATGCGAGTGAGACACTTTTGGATGCGGCTCAAGTACATGATACGTTACCTTACGTATACGGGGCTATGGGTTGCAATCCATGTAAGCTGGACAGGTTGGCACTGGACGACTGATACTCTGTTGTTCGACACTAGTCAGTTTCAGAACTAGAGACCAGGATTATATAGAAAGCAAAATGTATATACTGTATTGTATAGAAACTATTGTACGAAAGAGTGTGAGAGTAGTGAAGTGATGATGGGCTAGGAGGGTCGAAACGACCCCTATTTATACCCTACAAAAGTCTCCGAGTCATAACGCTGCGCTCACACTGACTCAATTACATTCTAGCACTCGTTCCGCAGCGCTGTCTGCTCGAGTCATCTCCCCCTCAGCGGGCGGAACGACTGGTTCATCCCATTCTGGGTCTTGCTGCGCATCTATTGGGTGCGCATATACCTTGGGAAACGATACATTCCTTGAGTGTAATATGCGATTAGCCCCTGTCTTGTAGTAGCGCCAGCTCTTCCCTTGTACGTCTGAGATTATGAGGAGAAAAGTGTACAATAATTCGGACACCTCCCGCCGAAGTCGATCCTTATATACCCGACGACTACTGCGGAAAACAACACTTCCGCGCCTGATCGTTCCACTTCTGGCTGTTATTAGTAATAGCCGCACTATTTTCAGCAATAATTAATCAACATCGCGCCATCCGCGCTGCGGACATGTCAGGCGCACGGCGGCCGTCGGTTCCGTACTAGATGTTCTGACTAGCGCGCTTCGGCCGGTCTGGACCGCGCTCTAGTGCGGCTTGGCGCCCGCGCTGCGCTATTTCGGGGTCTAGCCCCGCGTATATTGATGACCTCGGCTCCGGTGGTTGTTCCTGGAGCAATTAACCCTGATGTGTTTGATTGACGTGCGCCGCGCGCTCCCGAAGTCGCCCGCAGCGCAAGTTCTGGCTCCGGTGTTATCTATCCGACTCCTACCTATTACTGGTTGACTCTGACCTATTGCCTGTCCGCTCCTAGGAATTATCTGTCAGATTTGACCGTCTATCAGTTAGCATCGGCGAGTTATTTGTTAGCTTTCTACAATATATTTGTTAACTCAAGCAAGTTGTCAATTGACTCTGGTGAGTTATTAGTGGGATCTGGCCGTCTACTTGCGGCTTTTAATCTTGGTCTGTTATCATCTATGAAGTGTTCTGTAAATTTTTGTTTGATTAGAGATTAATTCTGTACACTCCGACGCGCAGTTTGCACAAAAGATGTTCAATAACAGACTAGCAAACATATTAGTACATAAAGGTCAACGTAAGAGTAGTACATTGTCCATGCAACAAAGACATGAAAAGTGGGAGGAAAGGAAGAACGTAGAGAAAATAAGCACAGTTACGCCAAAGTCCAAAGCCGACCCGCACAGGATGTGGATCAATAGAGAGCGTCCGAAAACACAGTCTGTCTGGCGTAAGTGCGAAACAATAAGGATACAATCGACAACAATTACGGTGGATGCTAGAGTCTATCATGATACAGTCAAGGAAGGAACTGGGTGCAAAGGAAAGAGATGAAAATTGAAGCAACGGGCACTGGCTTGCAGATAGAACAGCAGCAAAAGGGAATAGCGATCTGTACACCCACCAGCAAGTCGCTGGTGAGTGGCGTCAATGAAAAACCAAGCCGAGCCTGCCAAGGAGGGTCAACTTACGCAAATGGGAGGCCAGCACGAGTTCTCACCAATAGCACCAAATCCAATCTGGTACCTATCTCCTTCTGTGCACTACAAGTAGCCAAGCGGGGGTACAGGCCAGCCCAAACAATGAACCGTAGGCTAGGGTGAGGTACTCGTTAAACAAATCGTGCGGATTTACACAACATTTTGATGCCCAGTTATTCTGTAAAAGCGCGGAAACAATGTTTTCTAACTAAGTGTAAAGTAGTCAGTAAATGGTGCTAGTCAAAAAGACGATGGTGAAAAGAAAATCACGCTCACAAGACGATTCAAAAAAAGTGGATTATGAGGCGGAACTAGCAAAAGACATGAAACGGTTTGAGAAGAGCAGTTATGAAGTACATCTAGTAGCTGTGTTGCCGGGGTCCAGTCCTCGTGCCGGAGCGCTACGACATGGCGGTCAACGGTGCAGTAGACGTCGAGTTGAACATGCTCGCAAAATGTCACGTGACACTGCAAGGCCTTTCCCACCTGTCTGACTCAGCTTCACGATACCTCTGTGCATACAATCTGCAACACCTTCCAAATGTTAACACGATTTGCCTGGACAAAGGAACAGCGTATTATATTATTGGAGTATGATGCTCCATGTATTGTATTTCTACTATCAAAGCTAATATTACCACGGCGTCGTCAGAATTAAGGGGGGAAAGGATCGTAAATGCTGTCAGAAATTGTAAAATCGACAAAACCACATTAGCAGATTGAGAAGTAATGGTGGAATATAGTACGGTATGGATTAGATTGAAAGCTAAGATGTTAAAGTCTTGTGCCAGGGAAGGAAGGTTGGAAATGTGAATTAAATCCGACAGAACTCGGCTTTCAGAAATTCAACCAGATCTGAGCATCTGGAGCGGTGACCCAGGGATTATTCTCAAGCCCAATTGGAGAGGCTGGGGCCAATGGGGAAATCTCAGTGGATGGAGATGTTGGAGAAGCAGGAGCTGATGACGAGCTATCCACATGAATGACGGATGGGGTACGCTCTGGTAGTTGTACAACAGATGTAGCGGTGCGTGGTGGGGTCTCTGGTTGTGCCTTCTTACGTTTTGGCTCTGGAACTACATAAAACTGTTAGCTTATGGGTACAGTAGAACATGGTTATCATACGTACTTTCTGAAACAGAGGGTGTTCGCTCTCGCCCTCGCTTGGGCAACGCACGGGACATCGCACTCAGAGATCCGCTTTGAGTACCCCCCAAGGCTTAAGAAAGCGTGGGCGTCATGAATAGACTTAATTTTCAGTTATGAAGGAAAGACGTACCTGGCGCGTTGATCATGAGTTTAGAGGACTGCACGGTTTTCTCTTTGTGTAGAGTATTGATTAGCGCACGCGCCAGCGTGATTGATGAAACGTACAAAACTTACCCTGCTTTACTTTTTTTGGCGAGATCGACCTATCCTCCAAAGTCTTTGTTGTCGGTTTCTTCGAAGACTTCAACTTTGCACTTGCTATAATTTAGTTCAGCTATACGTTACCATTGGCTGATACACAAAAGACGTACTATGACGCTCCAAAGCTACATCTTCATTGGAGCTCTCGTTTTCTGAATCTGTTGTGCCGGTTGGAATGAGCAATGCAGGCGGCCCAGCCGCTCCCAGAAGCTGTTTAACTATGTGCTCTGGCACATTTATGACGGTAGCTGGCGCAATATTATTCAACACCAGCGATTGTGTACGAGTAGGACAACTCACCTAGCCATATCTCTCCCTCCCGGAACGCCTTCCCAGCTTTGTAAGCAATGCCCCAAACATAATGCATATCCAACGTCGCCTCACTACATTGCGACTGGTGGAGCTCCTGTAAGGTCGGGATCATGAGGGTCCACATGTAACCGCGGTGACCCTTGGGGAGGTGCGTCTTCACCCATGCCCAAATAGGTGGCCAGATCTCCATGACAAAATCATTGAACTCGTCCATGCTCCAGTTTATATTGGTCTCTAGGGAGCGCTGATGGCTCATTACTTTGAGTCCGTTGGCAGCCAAAGTTTCGCGACTGAACTGCTTCCGAGTCATTCGTGAAAATCCAGCGGGGACTCCGTTTTCATCCTAGTTCAGTGGTGTTTCAGTCAAGTGATAGAGTCAGTAGTATGTATGACAAACCTCTTCCAGGATATAATTGGTCGCGTTTGTGACCAAGTACATCACCCCCAATGGCCGTACTGCAGACGGAACAGGACCAGATGGTTTACGAGGAACAGCTTTGGAGCTCTACGCCGGTCAATAGATTGTCAATGGTACAGGACATTGATACTTAGCATTGAATACGTACCACTGAAGCTGTTTGCCCATTTGCTTTCTTGGATTTTCCCTTCTGGAAGGTAGACGTAGACACCTTTGCCCCTCCCTTCTTAGTCGACTGTCCACCTGAGAATCCCTGGAGCACCTGGTTAAGACGAGCCTTTGGAGCAGAAGCAGAACGAGTCTTGGGTTTGACAGGAGAAGCAGAATATCGAGCCTTGATAGAAGCGATTGCTTTCGCCTTGCCTAGAGCAGAAGACTGATCTGAGCCGTCGTTGTTGGTACTGTCGCTATCGCGGGTGTCGTCTAGATTGCTGTTCTCGACTTTGCCTCCTTCCTCTCCACTGTCATCTTCATTGTCAATGTCATCTTCCACCACTGTTTTGCCAAGCTTCCGTGTGTCGCTGCGTTGGCCAATGTCATCGGAGCTACTTCCATGATCATTACCACTGCCCTCCCCTCCGCTCTCCTCCAAGTCCTCCCTGTCACTATCAGAGTCCTGGGCCATATGGTACTCCTCGATGTGGCCACACTTGCATAGTCCTGGTTTTCCCCGCTTCAACATGAATGACACGCAGAGGCATTTGGGTTGAGTGCAGCCACCAGAATGATCGGGAGCAGGAGTGTGTTCGATTTTAGCAGAAGTGCGACCCATAGTATATTAGTGAATTAAAAACAAAAACGAATGTGTGTAGTAGAGAATGGTAAGCTGGAACGGAGGGAAAAGCTCAAAGTCACGTGACAAACATTCTTGTTAAGGAAACACACTTGCTTGTTTTGTTCGCTATCATGGTGAATCACTTGAGTCCTTTTATTCCTCCCCTACCAGGAGGAGCTGGTGCATGGGAGGACGATGTTGTATCTGGACACTCAGAACTAGTGCGCTGGTACAATACTGCTTTGAGTGCTTTGGATGACGAAGGCAACGACCCACTCCGGCTTCGATCCTTAGCCAAAGAAATTGACAGACGATGCCGCCCCCTGTGTCTTGGTATTGCAGCATGTGGTCTACCAGAAGTCTGGATGGACGCTTGCATTGATTGCATTGCTAGCGTTCTTGTCGAACTTGAGACTGTTGCGAAAGCAATTGAGTCACAGTAAGAGTGTTACATTATCTGCTTTTACATAGACATACTGACATATGTGGATCAGTCGACCGTCAAAAGTACATATTCTTCAGACGATCAAGATTCGTCGGACAGGAAAACCCGGTCGCCCACCCAAACAGATTTCAAAAGTTGCTCTGACTCACATCATCAAAACGTGCCCTTCGATCTCCAACACTAAGCTCGGAAAAATTTTTCAGGTTAGCCGTCATACCATCCGATCCTACCGTGAGCAGTATGGGCTTCAAAAAGAGCGCACTGCTGTTATGGACGAAGAGCTGGACAATCACCTACGCGATTTCAAGCTACACCACCCCAACTCGGGCGCACAATTCCTGTTAGCATACCTGAGAGAGAAAGGTGTTCATGTTTCCTGGACCCGTATTCGAGCGAGTAGAAAGCGCGTAGATCCAGTTGCTCCCACACTGCGCAAGGCCAAAAAGATTAAGCGTCGCAACTACGAGAGCCCGCGTTCCGACACCGTTTGGCACATGGATGGCCATCATAAGTTGATCATGTATGGTTGGGTGATACACGGAATCATTGATGGGTACGATTGCTCGGTGAGTATTTGTCTCTGGAACTTTAAACCTGAAGAGCAACTTACGTTTCAGCAGATCCGATCGCTGCAGGCTACTACGGACAATCGTGCGGAGACAGTGTTAGAATTATTTCTAGGGGCAGTACAGAGTAATCGAGTTCCCCCACAACGTGTGCGGGGTGATCGTGGTGGTGAGAACGTGAAGGTGGCAGCATGGATGATGAAAAAACGAGGGAAAAATTGTGGATCATATTTGTTTGGGACGTAAGTCAGCGGTCATACTCATGTAAAAGTTATTTTATTTTGTTCTGACTATCTGAATTACACGATTTGTAGCTCACAGCATAACCAGCGCATTGAGCGTTTTTGGGTTGATCTTGGGGCGCAATGCGTACGAGCATGGCGTGCATTCTTTGTCCGATTAGAGGAGCTGCATCAGCTAAACCGCCACAAACCCCACCATCTATGGCTACTCCATCTGCTCTTCACATTGGAGCTCAATAAATCAATCGATACTTTCCGTGAGCATTGGAACCACCACCCAATGAAGGGGCGCGATACACACCATAAATCACCAATTGTACGACTTAATCCCTTTGGCTGCAAGCACCCGCTAACAAAGGTTACAGGAAATGCGAACTATCAGCCAATATGAGAATGGAGTCTATGTTGAAGAGGAGGATAAGGCTCACAGTCACAACCCTCAATATTTCATTCGAAAGCATCTTCGCGCTCCAAACCACGCCACTCAAGCACTCCCCGGTCCGATTGTACCAGACCGTCTCATCAGAGCAGCTCTCAACAAAACCAATCATAGGCCAGTCAAGACTCCTCGTAGTCAAAGTCCCTTTGCCAACGACGTGATTGCCGACCAATTCCTGGATGGGTTAGCAACGTGTCTGGAGCAGGGTCGGGTTCCTCGACAATACGGTGCTCGACCAAGTGAATGGGCAGACCTTCCTGGTCGCAAATACCCTTCGGTTGGATCAATTACGGTTGGTACTAGGAAACAGACTTACGAGATGCGCATGCCAGTTGAGGTATGGCTACCTCGTGCACAGAAATGGGTGATTGGGCTTGACTGTCTGGAGCGATTTTGCCACGCGCAGCATGTTCAGCTCGATGCATAGCAATCTCACCCATTTGTATTTATACTGCTAAATATTCAGCTCTGTTAACACACAGCCCTCCATGACGAGCAGCATCACACCCCACGCTCGGTTTTGCTACAGCGATGCCAATCTATACTACCAGGTATTTTTGTCTTACACAAATTTGATTTCCGCTAAATCCAAGCGCAGGTCGACTCAACTATTTTTGGCGTGCATCGCTCAATCTTCACACAAGCAGTCTTGTCAGTTGATCCACTCCCGGATCGGCCAATCTCTCCTGTCACGCTACCAAAGGAGGGAGATGTTGGCAGTTCACTGTTTGTGCCACTGGTAATTCCAGCTACCGCGGGGATTTCCATCACAGAGTTTGAGCATTTTCTGGGATTTTTGTATCGTCTAAAGTAAGATCTTGTAATAAGATTGTAAATACTCTTGATACTGACGCATACAACTACAGTATTGAAGAGCTGATGAATCCTTCACTCGACATGGCTCTAGCTGTTCTCCACCTGAGCCACAAATTTGATTGCCCCACAGGTAGTCAATATGCTATTGGAGTTCTCAGTCGACCATCCAATAGTGCCAACTCACTCGTCTTGCGACCAGCACTCAAAGTGCTCCTGGCTCGTATGTTCCAAGTTCAAGAATGGCTTTATCCGGCCTTCATGTCTATCATGTCAAGCCCCCTCAACAGTCTCACAAGAGAAGACGTACACCATCTTGGGATTGATACCTACCGCATCATAACCTTGGGAAAGGACCTTGCTTTGCAAGCTCGACTCGATTTTGCAAATAATCCCCCGCCTCTGAAACATTGCAACGAATGCGAGCGTAGTCAATCCCGCAAAAAATGTGAAGCAAATTGGCAAGTTGCTTTCAGAAATCTACAGAAAGAAATCATCGGAACTGGATTGCAATCTGGTTTACCCCCTCGCTTACTTTCTGTCGTTGGTTATTCACTCTCATACTCCTCCTTTGGCCTCGCCAACAAAAGCTGTGGTGAATTGCCACTTGCAGACATCAAGGCGTCCAAGTCATTTG
This sequence comes from Ceratobasidium papillatum, assembly GCA_037042815.1. Lineage (NCBI taxonomy): Eukaryota > Fungi > Basidiomycota > Agaricomycetes > Cantharellales > Ceratobasidiaceae > Ceratobasidium > Ceratobasidium papillatum. The sequence goes on from JAYRCO010000740.1 coordinate 15,035, forward strand.
CAGCCGAAGACAAAATCCACATTCAGGTTATAAAGGAGAAACTCTTGAATATTTCTCCTGATTGTTTTGGAAGTCAAGCCGCACCGTCCTATCCGTTGTATGTGCCTGTTGAAGATGTGTAATTGTCTTGTTTTATTTTCACGAACACAAGGAGATAAATATAATTTTGTATTTTCAACACATTCAACCAATACAGAATACGCTTGCATCCTCAAAATTCCCACAATGTCAGACTAATTTTGACCCACAGACAAATCCCCCAAATCCGTTGGAAGTTCTGGGACGTCGGGACATGGACCCATACCACCATTTAGCTCCCATGTCTCCAGATTCTCCAAGCTCTTATGATATCGCTGCACTGAATCGAATAGCCTTTTGTTGACCTGAATCGAAGTTCCATACCGAACAATTCCGTCATCAAGGATTTCTGAAGTGATAGTGCAGTGGCGCTCGTGAGTCCCACGCCAGAACAATAGCACCACCCCAGTGCAATCGACTATCTTCAGCGCGAGATGTAGGTCTGGCCAGATCAAATACCCGCCTTTCATGTAGTTTGCGATACGATCTGTGTCAGTCACGAGGTCCCCTGTCTCTTTGTCGACAAAAACATACGCGCTGAAGACGTAGCGATACTTGTCTTTGTCGAGGTGACACTCGTTGGAGAAGCAGTCCCAAGAAAATGTGATGTTGCACCCGAGAGCATCATTCCAGTTCTAAATAGAATTCAAATATGTTAGTCTTACTCAAGTAGCTACGTTTGACGTACCACTTCGTGGATCGTAATTGCGTCCAAAGGGGGAAGATTAAACTGTGCTACAAATTTCTGCGTGCTTTTGGCTACCAACCCGCCAATTGAGTCAACAAACAACATGTTGAAAATTGTCTAGAGAAACATCAGTTTGAAGCGTGTATCCACTTGGCTTTGCACAACTCACCGCCAGTTCGGGCAAGTACTCCTTCTGAAAATCCACATACTCCTTGCGCTCCACGCCTCTGAATCGTGCCGGTATGGCGTACGGACCCCAAGGAATTCGAGTTGAGTAGTCTTTTCGTTGACCGGCAACACCCATTCTACCCCCTATAACAGTAAACATTTAGCATAGCAAAAACAAAACGCTGACTGAACCTACTGAGATGGGAGGGAACTGCCTGCTGTGGTCCATTTGTTGTGCAAAGCGACGAGTAGCGAGCACCTAGCCATATCAAATACGCAAGACGTTCGAGTCGAACACGACGCTCAGGGGTTTCCTCGAAGTAGTTTGGGCTCCAAATGAAAAGAGCAATCTCTTGTTCGTCTTTGTCCGGAGAACGCATCATGCCGCAAGTAGTTCCACCTGTAACATAACGAAAATTGTGTTCTTCGACGTCCTCCACTGAGACAGGACCTTTCGGAAAAAGCCCCGGAATTTGTGGTCTGCCTGAGCCGTCTGGTGGTGGTTGATACTTCCCAAGTTTTTTGCTGGTGTTTTTCTTGCAAGTCTCGCAGTTATGATTGCAATGGAGGTCCTCCAGGCTGTAGACTTGGCAATTTAGTTCGTCGATATGCTCTTTGACAAGCTCCTGGAGTTTCTCTACAGAAAGCTCTTCAACGGGCCTATCGAGCGTAATGATATTCCGAGCAAGAAGTAGTCGGACCTGAGCACGATGCTTCCTGACGAGCGATTTCACTAGGCAGCGGAAAATAGTAACGTTAGATCAGTACAAAACCACAGTAGTCAAGCAAACGTACGACGGTCGTCAATTATCTTTGTCTCGTCAAGTAACTTTCGATGCTCTTCTTTCTTACGCTACACAGTAATTTAATAATGTCAGCTAACGCACACGTTGGGCGCATTTAGCTTACCTGTAGTCTCTGACACGCTAGCTTCATGCGTGTCAGCCGCCAATCTTCGTCACAATCCAATGTGCTTTGAAGCAAACTGTAGTAGTTTCTACGTAAGTGTTGTTTTTTTACGTTCTATCCAGGAAACTGCACTTACCGAGCAAAGTCACACATAGGTCCATACATAGACCGAGGTGTGAAAGGCCAGACATCCCGCCCAGTGTGTTCAGCATTGGGTACCTTTTTCTGGTGAAATATAGCCTGGGATAGCATGCCCTTGTAATCGGTGACAGATTTGAGGATGGCGTGCAGCGCGTGAGAAAATTCAGCGCTAGGTTCAATTACGTCTTGGAGCTAGGAGAAGAGAAGATGTAATTCGCTGATCTAATTTATTAATAACGTTGCAGACCACTCACCTCGTAGAGAAAGTTTTGAAAGTCTAGGAGGGGCTGGGTGATCTCCTGAGCATCGTCGTGCTTGAATGCCGGTTCGGAAAGACAAGTCCCTAGGCGTCGAATATCTTTGTGGAACATTTGTTTGGGTGTGTTTCCTTCTCGCTGCTTTTTGGGCTGGGGAAGACCGATTGGCGAGGATTGACGCCGGTGTTTGCGCTGAGGCTTGGATGAAGACTGGGAGGGCATGGTGGGTGGTAAAGCAGGACCAGGCTGCTGAGTCAGACGAGTGAGAAAGGCGTCGCAGCATCACGTGATGTTTTGCAAGCATGTTCAACTCGACGTCCACCGCACCGTTGACTGCCGTGTCGTAGCTCTCAGGAACGAGGACCGGGCTCCAGCAACAACGCGGCAGGACAGAGATGAGAACTGCTTCGCCTAGAACGCCCTGCCCCGTTTAATTGCCTCCTTTCTAAACTTCTTTTTTCGAGTCATACGGTGAGTTTTGCTGTTTCCCCCTCGTTTTCGTCTGACTTAGCCATTCTAACTATTCTGCGCCTAGGAAACAATCGCTTTTTGCTCATACAGCCCGACTGAACCAACGAAAGTACAGCACAAATTGAGCTCTGATTTCGTGTTTCGAGCTCGAAAATGCGATTTCGACGCTTATGCTGCACCCGCTGTCCCACTCCTTCGACACCCGCACACACATTCATCCACATTATAGCGTCTACGCGCTGGCTTACCTGTCATTCACAACTCTCATCTGTTTTCGTGTCGTCGTCGGTTTCGCTGCTGAGGTCTGGTCACCCATTGGACTCGTTCTCCCGCCCTGTCTCGTGGTCTCCAACCCGTGGGTTAAGGATGTCGGGCCGGAATTTTGCCGGATTCCCGCACCCGCAGCCAGAAACCGGCAGATTTTAGCCATTCCTGCTCCCGCTCCCGCGCTGGCAGCCGGAATGCCGGTATTCCGGCGGTATCCGGCAGGTCCCGCATATTCCGGCGGTAC
>JAYRCO010000741.1:0-18240 GCA_037042815.1 Ceratobasidium papillatum
AGCGCTGAGCCCTCGTACGGCGACAAAACCACTCGGCGGGGATCGAGCGTGCTGCGAGACGGCTGGTTACGAGCCTAACTCCACAAGTAACCTCCGACACTTGTTCCACGATCTGTCTAGATTACATTTGGACTACAGCCCATGGGCTAGGTCAAGGTATATCTCACTGTACCTACTTCCCAGATATAGACCTGTGTGGTGCTAGTTGAGCCCACCGTGAAAAAGGCCATGCGTGATGAGGTATATGCCCAAGATGTCCAGCAGCGGCCAGCTACCTTTGATCAATCAAGTCCATCCTACTAGTCGGCGTGGGTTGGGTGGCTATACCTGGTACTGGCGTGACCACAAAGTAACATGACTGAATCTAAATGTGACATGAAAGTCATATATGTGTAGGTATTGTAAAAGTTACTACCGGGACCAACGAGACTAGAAACTAGAGCAAGCTGATAAGGTTAACTTGTGCAACGTTATGGCTATGAATGTGGGGGCTGTCTCTCTGTTATCCAAATATAAGGATTACAGGCAAATAAGCTAACGTAAAACAAACACATAAGCTTTTAATCTTGTTCAATTTCTCTTAACCACCCTTCGCAGCCGTGTTTCGGAGTTATTGTGCACTTGAAGGGCAGAGGGCGGCTGATACGGGATCCAGCGTTGATTAGGCACCTTACAAGCTGGCCATGCTCAAGCTTACCTTACAACACCATTCAGGTACTGTTCCGCAGGTGTGATCTCTTGGCCATTTTCATCCTTAGATTTGGCGACTACGAAGTTAGCGAGCGTGTTACTGTAAGGTCATGGGGAATTGAGTGAAACTTCTGCAGCGCCAAGATATTCTATACCTGATAGATATCCACATTGATTGCTGTGCGATGTGAATGCCGGGGCATATTCTACAATGAATGAAATATAAATATAGTAGGTACTTGAGGTATAACTACTCACCTGCGACCGAATCCAAAGGCATAAGACTCGGGGTCCGGTGGTGGGATTTTAGCCAGAAAGCGATCTGGCATAAAACGCTCGGGTTCAATATAGACTTCCGGATCATGCATGATTTGCCTAAATGTGCTATTAGCAAAATATACCGCGTTCCAATCGGGAAAACCTACCAAACATTCACTAGAACAAATGATTGCGCTGGAATTCGATAGGTATTGCCTTCCGACACTACATTGTAGTCATCGTCGTCACCTGATCGGTGCCCGACCATGTTAGCAATGGGATGCCAACGTAGGACCTCTTGCACGAGGGCACTCGTATAAGGCAAGTTTGACCTATCTTCTGGGAGAATGATCCTCGATGTGTTACCGCTTGCAAATCGCTGTTGCATATATGCGTCAATCTCGGCTTGTGATTTAGCTTGGACTTCTGGATAAAGCGTCATAGCGAGGAAGAAAGATTGAACGCCAGCCACAGTGGTGTCAGAACCACCACTATATAAAGTTCCCGCCAAGTTCTGGTGTCACCGTTTATCACCTTCTGAACATGAACAGTTGCATAAATGGCCTACCCTAACGTGGTGTCTCGTTTCGTCATCCGTTGGGCGAACATCCTCGGCCTGTAAGAGCCTTGCTACAAACGAGTCCTCTGCAATACCTTCAGCCTAGCTCTTGATCAATATCTCTGTTGAGCGCAACATGAATGAAATAGCTAACTATTTGTTTAACGACCTGATCAAAAGGTTCATTGCGTTGAGCAGCCCGCACCGTCCTGACATGCTGGACTTGGCGTTTGAACCCAGCAAGAGGGAACCAGGCCGGAAGGTATCGTACTGTGGTATGTTATGAATGTTAAATGTCGAATTGAAGATAGATTTGGAGCATACATGGTGGAAACATGTCAACCGCCCAGACGTTGGATGGCTTCATGACTTTCAGCGTATCAGCACCTCTTTGTAAAATGGAATAAAATAACCCACTATCCGAGAAAAGTGCCATGATTTCCTCTGCCCTTTGCACAAATATATCTTCGGCCGATTCAACCTTGTGGCCGTATGCGATACGAACAGCGATACTCGCCGCCATTCTGAACCATACACCCCTTGATTGAAAGGTCAAACATTATTTCAGATCGACTCACAAATGTGTATGCTCCATGAATTTGCCAGGAATCTCAACTAGACGGCGCATGAATCTCCGAACTTCATATTCTTGTAGTGGGATGTAGTCCAACGCGACCCGGTTATTGAGCGCGCGATGGAGCATGGTTCGATATCGCTTGAGTAAAGGCCCATACGGCATGAACACTATACTGTCATCCCATCCAATCCTATATAGGCTGAGGCTAGTATAGTCAAGCTGCCATGCGAGCGACACACAATTTGACTAGTTGGTTCACCGCCTTGTCAGAGTAGTTTGCCGCCCTCTTTTCAAAAAGCTCAGACACCAAGTGAGGATCGGATATTATGATCCAGCGGTTACCGAGCATTTGAACCGAAATAATAGGTCCTGTGGAATGTCTTTGATTTGCAAGGTCAGGCATTGAACACAACGCACAACTCACCATACTGGTTGCTATACTCTGCAAACTTGATCCAAGGAGCTTCTGCTTTTTTTACCTACGATAACAGTGAGAAATATTGGAAGAATCAAATTGGGGCTCCTACCTCTAATGCACTCCCCAATATAAAGCTGCCTTTGGGCCCGGGCGGTAGTGGCACCGAGTGACGTGGCCGATACCAATAGTACAAGCTAGCAGCCAGCGCTCCTCCAACGAGTGCCGCTGGAATGATAGAGTTGTCACTCATAGCGTGTAGGTGAGGATCCTTGTTAGCTGAGGGCTGGGTGTATTTATAGGCAGCATCAAGGCGGAGTTAATTGCGAACATCTCAACGGAGCCACTAGGCCGAGGGACCCAACCAATCAACGGAGTGGATGGGTGTGACTTAAGCTAAGGTATACCGCTTTAGTGTATTGAAGCGGTGTAATCAAAAAAGATGCCGGTCATCCAATACTCTAGGTGTACATCCTTATGAGGCACCGCATATAGTCACCCAGAACCCAGTAAACAACACATAGTATGGTCATTCTATAAAGCACAACTGCGATCAATGAATACAGTGCCAATACATATACATTTTCACCTCGACCCGCCTCTCACAGGCTATCCCATCCACCATAGTCCATCAAACCGTCTAGTTTTCGTGCAACAAACGTAGGAATACCGTGCGTGAGCCAAACACGGCGGAGCTCATCGAACCGTTGAGCGTTGAGGAATTGGCGACGGCCGCGTCTGGATATATCATAGCGTAAGTTGACGGTAAGACAAGACGCAAGAACAGAACGTACCGCATGCCATAATCCACCTCCCCATGTACATCCAAATAGGGCGCCTGCCCGAAACTCCCGTTTCCAGCAGAAAGATAAAGGATTGCACACCGCCGCACAAGGAAATACAACCCAACCGCACCGGCACATCTAAAAGAGTTATCAGCAGCAGCCAAATTTCGAGCCAAAACAGAGACTCACTCTCTCAAATGCATATTACACTCCCCCTTGCTCGTATCCCCTTCATCGAAACAACAATGGCTCTGGAAGCACACGACCGTCCCACAAAACAGACAAATCGCTGCATCGAGCGGCACAGTCCGACAACGCTTGCACATCAGCGTGTTCTGGTCCGCAAACAACTCGTCCAAGAGCGGAGGTAGCTGCACGAGTCGGTACGGCGCAGGATACTCGATTCGCGCAATCGGCTGGACCCCGACTTTGGTCATGTACATCCCGAAATGGGTGCTCCAACTCTGCAAGGCCGTTTGGAGATAGTCAAACTCGGATAGTCGGGACGGAGGCGGGATCTTGAGCATCGTCAACAGCCGATCGTACTCTTCCGACCCTGGATCGCTCGCTGAAACTGGGTTCAGAGTGAGTGGTAAAACAGCCTTGATCAGGATCGCCGCGCGACGCAAGTACGGCAACGTCAGAGCGTGCAAGAGTCTCGCAAAAGTTCCAGGCGGAGATTCAGCCAATACTCGTTCGGCCTTGAGCGCGAGCTTTGGACAATGCCGAACCACGCTCGTCGTAAACGTGTTCACGTCTCCCAACAATGGCGTTGCCCCCTCGGAACCAAGGACCGACCCGGCTGGGATACGATCGAGCTGAACAACAAGCATCAACGCCGTCCGAGCTAGATGCGCATAATACATCAACGTGGCCATGTACGGCAACAACGCTGGAGCGACCGCCGCAATCTCCACAAGCACGACCATCGGGTCCCGTAACAAAAACGGCATGCGCTCACGCGGCCACTCGGGCAAGACGGGGTGCAGTATCGCCTCTTGAATGCTCGGTCGATTGGCTGCCGTATCCCCGTTAGGATCGAGCTGCAGCGCCGCGAGCTTGGTCAAACATGCAATAACCCCACGAACGGTATGCTGTGCCGCCTCGCTCAATCCATCAGCCACAGTCGGGAACGTCCCCTGTCCACGAAGCCCGATCTCCATCCCCGCAATCGTGTACACGCACAGGTGCTCGGGGAGGTACATTCCGCTTCCAGGCGTCCCCGATGGCCGGCCCAAATCTGGACGGAGATGCGCAGTTTGTACCGAGAGTGCACGAGCAATACTTCGAACAGTGTCCGTCATCCGATGGTCCCCATCCCGTGTCGGGTTTGCCAACCGAGGATAATTCGAGTCTTCCGCGCCCCAGAACAAAAACCCAGGCGCGCCTTCGTCGTCCGACTGCAGATGTGCTCGCTGTCCATAGTTTGAATTCGGCCGCAGTAACTCGACTCGAACGAGCCTAAGCCATTCAGGAAGCGGCGGGAGCTTCTCCCCACACGACTGTGACGCAAACAAAGAGCCCTCGACCGGGATAAGCGAGTTTCCGAGCGACTTGCACAGTGGGCAAATGTACTCCATCCGACCTGTGTTCTCGGCATGATTCCGAGTAGCCTGTTGTGCATGCCGCTGCTCAACCGACTGGGAATAAATCGTGAAACACTCGTGGTGCATCATATGTCCGCACGCTTGAGCTACGAGTCCAAACTTGGTATCCGTTGGCGCCCATCCGTTGAGTGGGTTTGTATTGGGTTGGTCAGTGGGTGACGCCTTGCCCTTGCCCTTGAAACTAGCGGCTGCGGGCTTCTCGACCTTGGGATCCTCTGTCGCAACTCGATCCAGCGACACAGGAGAGACCAACGAATCATCCAACACCCTCCCAGAAAGCTTTCGAACGACTCGAACCATCCGACTAGGCTGGACATAACACAGCGCGCCAAACGGTCGTTGGCCAGCCTTGAGCTCCTCTTGGCAAACAATACACGTCCCAAACGTCGGCTCTTCCTCCACCTCTTCAGATTTATCTTCCACGTCATCCAAATCGTCATCCGCATCGTCTTCATCCGCATAATTGTCCAAAAACGTCTTTTGCGCAGCCGCGAATTGCTTCATGATCGCATCCTGACGAGCCCGCGCAGCAGCCTTTTTCGCCTTTTCCTTGTCTTCTCCTTCGCCCTCTTCACCAGCCCGAACGACAACACGGCAAGCAGCAACCGCCTCGGGAGCATAGCCCGCAAACAAGTCAAGAGACCACGAGATTCGGGCTTTCAGAGTCTTGAACCGCTCCCGATGTTCGAGCGAGCACAGCAACTCGATCAACGTCTGAGCCGGACCTTCTCCCTCGGGAGGCGAGATCGAAATTTGTGAAGCGATTCTAGACCACGCGTTGGCGTGCTCGAGGAGCCCGAGCATGATGAGATGCATCGTCTGGTCTAGAACAGCGTCTGCCGACGGAGGTGGCCCGGCCCCGTTTTGCGCACGTTCAATCAAACCGACGATTCCCCAAAGCGCGAAAAATATAATCCGGAGGAGCGTCTCTCGTCCCCAGAGATCCCTCAGCCCCGCATATGGACCCCTAATGAAACCTATTGGATCAGGTTCGACAACAGCAGCACTCGGATCCTTGGGATTAATCCGCTTTCGGAGAATCGCGTCGACTTCTTCTCGACGATTACGAGTATAATGGAAAAAGAACGGATTGACCTCTTCGTAGCAATCGGCCTTGAGCTCGTATCGTCCAGCTTGAGAGTCGAATACAGCAACGTCGCGCAATGCAGCGTCAAACGCCGATTCGTCTGCCAATCGCTCCGCCACGCGTTTCGTGAGCTCTGTGTACGTGCATGGTCCAAGTGCCAAGCCATGAATAATCTCTCGTCGGACAGAGGGCTCTCGGGAGTGTTCAGAGAGCAAGGTGATCAAGATGTAGAGGAACTCTTCGACCATGGCAGGGAGTGCGACGCCGTCGTATACGGGATGAACAAGCGACCCTGAGAAAAATTCGCGGAGCGCAAATCGGTCGAGCGCAGTGACGAGCACAAGGTCTGGGTCGAGGATGATAAGGAATGATTGGAGGAGAAAGACGTCCGAGTCGTAGCACAATTCGCGGAGCATAAAGTCTCGATAGTGCAACAGCTGGCCTCGGATCGCAAAGCCGTTTCGGACCCAGAGTCCACACCTAATTTGTGCAACCATCACGATAACTATATCCAATCATTAGTCCTCGTTGTTGAATAAAGATAGCAGAAGCTCACCTCGAAGCGGGAAATCCAAAACAGTCAACGCCCCTTTCGGACTCATATTCTTCAACACAATACCCCTCAAACCATTTTCCACATCAATTAGGAATGTTTCATGTTTGAACAGCTCTGCCAACAACCAATGCAACGAATGATGAAAGCTAACCCACTCGCTCCCCACATCAAACTTCAGCACTTGATATTCGTTGCCTCCATACTCGACATCGTGCCATCGAATGGTGTATTTGGCTGGGTCCAAGTGCGGTTCGGCCAAGGTACAGACGACGAGAATGTGATGGGCGACCGTCTCGATTGCTCGGACGAGGTCGGAGAGTGTGCCTTTGGCAAAGGCTTCGCCTACGGCGCGGACGATTCGGACTAGAGACAACGAAGCGTTGAATACGGAGATCCAAGCGTCGGTTTCGTATTCGACGTGGGAGGAAGCAGCGCGTCGTTGGGCGTTGGCACCGAAGAACAGGCGGCAGAGACGTAGGACGTGGATAAGAGGGTCTTGGGAAGTCGCGACGTGTAGTTGGACGGGAGGTGTAGAGATGAGGTACCGAAGATCGTTGAACACTGACGTAATGCGTTTACTCCTGAATGGAAAAGACTCGATATCTAGTGTTGGGACCGGTACACCTGGTCGAGGAGGTGGCAAGGGAATGATGCGTTTTTCGTCGATTTGGTTCGTGAAGAATGCGGTCAAGAGGGATAAGATTCGAGGAAGGAGAGCGTTGTGTTTGACAATGTACCCCGCGACGGACGGGACCGTGAACAACTGGACTGCAAAGTACTTGATACTCGTTTCGACTTCTCTGTCGACTAGCAAGTATGCATCGACGATTCGGTGGTAGACGGATGCAAAGTGTGTCGCGACCGTGAGTTTGTGTTCGTGGGAGAGGGTGAGGACCGAGACGTAGATCTGCTTGAGGTGGAGACGAGGTCGTTTCCAGAGTCGGGTGTGGTACAAGAATAACCAATCGATTCGGGCTGGGTCTTTGAGCTCTGCGTAGACGCGTGAGGCATCTGGGCTACTCGCAAGTGAGCTCGAGTCTTTCTTTCGAGGGGCGAATAGTTCCGTAGCAATAATTTCCCTCAGTACGACTCCGTCCGTGCCAATACGAGCGCTTGTCAAGTCGAGTAGCCACTCGAGAATGACCGCAGCCACCTGTTCACGAAACGTATCGTACGCGCGTCGAACGGTGACGCCGATATCGATCAAGTTGATGCTATCGGCGATTTTGAGAAGCTGTTCGACGTCTTCGCCTGTACGGATGATGTCTCTCCCTTCTTGGTCTACCCGATTGGCAGTGTGCATGGCTTCGACTTTGGTTATGCCAGTCGTGTCCATAAGGTGGTGAATCACTTCATCAAACGAATGTTTCTCGTCGTTCCAGAGCACGACCGAGAACCTCTCAGTCTGCGCAGGGTCAGCTGTAGGATGCTGACGAAGCTCGGCATCGTCCCCAGGCGGAGACGCATCGTCGGGGGAAAAGTCCAACGTATCAAGCAAGAAATCCAACGCATAGCCAATCGTACGCGACAACGAGTCTCGTAGTTCAGGCGAAACATTGGGTCGTGGTCTGTCTCGCGGTTTGGGGGGAAAGTGGGTGTAGGGCTGGGTCGCGGTGGCTGGGGACGGGGCAGGGGGGTGGCGCGGACAGTTTAGGGGAACGGACCATGCTTCGGGGTCTCCGCAGTCGCAGCACCCGCCTGGATGTTGGGTTACAGAAAAGGAGATGTTGTGTGAGGTGTGATCGGTCGCGTGGAAGCATCGTGCGCACATGACGGTGCTGTCGTCCAAGCCACAGTCTCTGTAATAATCATAAGTATTGGGATAGGAGAACAAAGAATGAGAACTCACCGACAGCGGAAACAGCTCTCGCCACGTTTAAAGATGTGGCCGCATCCGCGTCCAGGGGTTGGGAGATCATCTACACCGGGGATATGCTCGCGTTGGGCGTCCGCGAGCAACGTATCTGGCGGAAGGGGACCTCCCCACGGGACAAACAAGTGGGAATAAGCACCCCACATGGCGTCGTAGAGCTCCTTTATGACGTCTGCGCGTGTACCATTGGAAAAGACGTGCTTGCGTGAGCCAGGCATGGTCTCGAGCGCAAATCGGAGTCGGGCGAGCGGGTCATTAGGACGAGTGCCCTGGCTGATCCCAAGGAACCTGGAGTGCTATGATTATTCTGTCTATTTAAACATATAAACAACATGCCTGGAGAAGTTCATCGTGGTCGAGCGCACGAGACGTATGTAGATCCCGAAATGGCAGTTATCCTATGGATTACGTCAGAGTCACGCGCTTGCTCGCCCTTGGTCCACTACCACCACCACCATGCCGCCGCCCGCTCAGCTCCAGACGCGCATCGAAAAGGTGATTTTATTCTTGTTAAATGGCCTGGGCTAATATGATGACTAGATGCAATCGCCAGACTCGGATCTGAGGCAAGTCGACGCGTCTCTTGGCTAAATAAAGCTAACTCGACCTAGGTTCATGGCGCTCAATGACCTCGCGAGCGATCTGTCCAAGAATGTCCTGTCCAATCAGGATGAGCAGTCCGAGGCAAAGCTCACACGTCAGGTTGTTGCTCTTCTCGCCGACAAGAACAGCGAGGTCAAGAATCAGGCTGTTAAATGGTGTGTCTATTATTTGTATTAATTCGTCTGCTAACTCGCGTTCTAGTCTCGGACAGCTCATCAAAGTCGTTCGACCGGCTCAGATGGACTCGACAATCGACCAGCTGATCGAGTATTCGGGTGGCAAAGATGATGAACTGCGTGATATTGCCGGACTTGGCGAGTCTTACTCGTGGCTATACTACTTACTCCACTTACGTCCTTCTCCAGCTCTGAAAACTGTAACAGCCGAACTCCCACTGGACGGAGCAGTCGCACCCCGCGCAATCCAAAAGCTCGTTCCGAAACTCCTTCAACAACTTGGCACAGTACGTCCAACGTTCGCATACATTCACCGAGCGCTTAACCTTGAAACCAGTCTACAACACCTCCAGACGCACTCATCGAGACTCTGTCGACACTGGCGATTTTAGTCTCGCGTTTCCCGACTCATGTCCCTCCGACAGAACCCATGACAGTCCTCACACCACTTTTGACCCATGCCCGGCCGGCCGTACGAAAACGGGCCATAAGCACCATTGGTTCGTTTCTTCCCCTCTCCACATTACGTACTCTAAGCTTTATTTGACTCTGCAGCAAGCTTCGTTCCGCACCTCTCCGAATCAGAAACCCAACAGTTCATTACATCTACCATCCTACCCGGTCTCGCAAACACACAAGTCCCGCTCGACACGCAACGAACGACGGTGAACCTCGTCGCAGCTGTTGCCCGTCACTTGGGACCTAGTTTGAACGAGATTGTGCCGGGTGTATTGGGTGGAATTGCGAGGGGTGATGAAGAGTTGCGCGAGGGCGGATTGCAGGTATGTACTAAACAAACAAAAAAGACTTGAAGGAATCATGTTAACCCCACTATAACAGGCCTTGGAACTCCTCACCCTCCGCTGCCCATCCGAAATCACACCCTTCCTCCCAGACCTCATCACAGCAGGCACAACATACATCAAATACGACCCCAACTACGCCGCAGACGAAGATGAAGACGAGGACGAAGACATGGCCGACGCAGATGAAGATGAAGACGACGAAGATGCGGGTGGAGAGTACTCGGACGACGAGGATACGTCGTACAAGATTCGTCGATCGGCGACAAAGCTCCTTAGTGCGATTATCAGCACGCGACCGGAGATGCTTGCTGAATTGTATGAGAGTGTGGCACCTATTTTGGTTTCTCGGTGTGTCTTTTTATCCCCTTTTGTGAAGACTGTGTACTGACGATCAAGGGACAGGTTCGGCGACCGTGAACCAACAGTCCGCCACGAAGTCTGGGCAGCATTCACAGTTCTCGTCCGACAAACTAGGCAACTAGGCACACCCACACACCCAGCCCTCACTGCTCTCCTCCCTAAACTCCTCAAACCAATGCTCAAAACGCTTTCTCCCAAGACACCACCACCTCTTCCAGCCTTGACACTACTCAACACGCTGCTGTCTCCTCTCCCCGAAGGCGGCTATATATTCGACAAGAAAGGACTCGAAGGATTCGAAGGACAACTGTTCAAGGTCCTCGTTCAACCCGAAGCGTTGCCAACGTTTACGCTCCTAGTGGACCACGCATCACCGGACGCAGATTCACGCTCCAAACTCCAAACTCTCATCCGCGAACGCCATCCCCGAGTCGCAGCAGACGCAATGCGTGCGTCGATCGCAACCATCATTGGCTCAAGCTTATACGTCGACGCATACGGCGCCGCTCAAACTCAACCGCCCGTCGTAGATCTTGAACAGCTCAAGATTAAAGAATCCCAAGATCTCGCAAACGCGCTTCAGAAAGAATCCCGCGAGAGGCTCAAGAACGCTTCGACGGACGTTTCAGTGCGTGAGATCTCGGCCAAGGCGATTGGAGCGTTGTTTGTTGCTGGGCTGCCGTATGAAGATGAAGATTGGGAGCTTGTTCGACGGTCGGGAGGGGTTAAAGTCGTCAGCGGTGTTGTGCGTATGATGGGTGATCGGGATGTGAAGAAGGAATGGGTCGAGCCGAATATCGTTTGGTGTGTGGAGCTCGTGAGGCGCGGGACTGGGGCTGGTGGAAAGGGAGATAAAGTCGAGGCTATGGAGTGTTTGAAAGTGTTGTTGGAGAAGACGTATGTCATTTTATTTCGTCTTCAGAGCAGGAACTAATGAAATGAGGCAAAATAGGGACGGAGCAATGCCTACCGACCTACAAGAAACACTTCTCGACAACCTTTTGCCATACTTGACACCCTCCGACCCAACTTTACTCCTCCACTCGCTCACACTTTTAACATTCCTCCTCCGTTCTTGGCCGAAAACATGGTTCTCCTCGGTCGAACAGAAAGCGCTATCCAAGCTGTATCCCATTGCGACCGAGCCTCTTCTCCTTACAACTTTGCTCGACGCGCTGCGTGGTGTGGTGTACGCATTGGCCGAGGCTGATGGAGAGATCGCGAGTCACTTGGTCGGAGGATTCAAGATTGCGTTTGACAAGAGCGGGAAGGAAGCGGGTGCTGCTGGGAACATTAGTAAATGTCTTGGAGCGGTCGTTCGAGCCCAGAGGCCGATTGCGGCTGGGACGATCAATGAGTTTGCGAAACATATCAAGGTGTGTCTCTGTCTTTTTTCACTGTTCTTTTTCACTTGAGCCTAACTTGGTCTGATGACAGCCAACAACCAAAGCATCTCAGGAAAGCTTGGTTCTCTGTTTGCTGACTGTGGGCGAGATAGGACGGTTCATGTGAGTCGCGTTATCAAGTTTAGTCTGAGGATCAGAATGCTGAAATGGGATGAAATTAGCGATATGTCCAATCAGCCGGATGTGTTTGATCACGCGCTTGGGTTCTTCAAGTCTGACTCGGAGGAAGTAAGGAGTGCAGCGGCGTTTGCTGTTGGTGGGTATCTCCATTTCGGCAATGAAAGTTGGAACTGATTTGAACAACCGCGGTGAATAGGAAATATCGCAATTGGGTCGCAGGAACGATTCTTGCCCATCATCGTCAAACAAGTCCAGACAGACGAAGAGAAACGACTATTGTCGATGCACGCTCTTAAAGAAGTCCGTCTGTCCCTGACTCCTAGCCACGCATATATTCACAATTTTCGTCTCCCTTTCCCAGGTTGTATCTCATTGCTCACAAGCCCACTTGGAGTCCATCGCCGAATCTCTCTGGCAACCTCTGTTCGATACCGGTTCAGCACACGAAAACGCGCTCAACATTGCCGCGTCTTGTCTCGGCAAGCTCACAACGACCAACCCGGCTCGATTCCTTCCACCTCTCGAAGCGAGGCTGGGTGATTCTAACCCAACCGTACGTGCCTTGGTCGTCTCGGCTATGAGGTATATGTTTGGGTTCGAGGGGCAGGACAGTGGGAAAGAGTTGGACGATATGTTGCGGCCTTTCGTGAAAGTATTTTTAAGTTTATTGGATGACAAAGATTTGGTGAGTCTCAGCAACAAGACTCTCATGAAGGCGGATGTTGATTATTTGAATTGACTGGGACAGAACGTCAAGAGGTTGGCGCTTGCGGCACTGAACCAAGCGGCGCGAAACAAGCCCCGATTAATCGAGGATCAGCTCCCGTCGTTGTTGCCCAAGCTATACGCCGAGACGGTCCCGAATCCCGACCTGATCCGAATTATGGAGATGGGTCCGTGGAGGCACAAGATCGACGACGGACTCGAGGCTCGTCGAACGGCATACGAGACGATGTACACGCTTGTGAGTACTTATTATCCTGGCTTAGATTCAAGAAACTAAATGATGAACGGCAGCTCGATACGTCCTTACCCAAACTCGATCTAAACGAATTCTTGACCAACGTTCTGCGTGGCTTGTCCGACGAATCCAACGAGGTCAAGGTTCTCTGTCACATGATGCTCCACCGACTCTCCCAAGTCGCTCCGACTGCTGCAGCTCAGCGTCTGGATGAGACCGTCGAACCACTCCAAGCGGCAATGAAAGAGGCTGCCGTGGACAAGAACACGGTCAAACAAGATTTGGAACAGGCAGCCGAGTTGCAGAGGAGTGCGTTGCGTGCGGCGGCGGCACTGAGCTCAGTTGTCGGACTGAGCCACGGTGGGGCGCCCAAATTTACTGCATTTGTTGAAGGGCTGGAGAAGGGCAAGTGGGGTGCGGAGTTTAGGGAACAGAAGGTGTAAGGCGGATGTATGCGCGCTATACACACATGAAATCACAATTCTTATTTCAATCTTACTCGAAAAATCTACATCAGCACCTAGCGCTTGATTTTGTGCCAAGATATATCAAGCAGTTACTTCAATCACCCTATAGAGTGATCATAGCTTATGACTGCTGGGTGGCATCCTTTCAAGCACATACATCAATATCCATATCATATGTCAAGCATGAGACAAAAACAACAAAGACCAGGACATAAAGCGTGAACAACGTGATTAAACAAAAGAGTCGAACTAGCTAATACCACGCTCACATGTAGCAGGTACGTATTGATTAAAACAGCTCCGTTGTACCACCCCCTTCAACCAGGCCGAAAACTTGATCCTATAGCCCGATACTCATTATGGCTATAGAAACCGAGTTTGGGTCAGAGATAGACCACAGGTAAAGTTTGTATCACTCACACATCTCGTAAATGCCTGGCAAGAGGACTTTCTGTCCCTCCTGGTGCCCGCTGGTATGATCGGTATAAACCAACTTGCCCACAAGGGCGACAAATCCGACTGTCCATCCACCCAGAATTTGTCGGGTTTAAATAGTCGTGTGACGCTTTAGGAGATATCAAGCGAACAAGTGGTTTACCTTTGCTCGCTCTCAGGTCGTGGATGTTGTTATAAACAATAGATAATGAGCCCGGCTGATCCTTGTGTGCAGCTTGTGCCAGCTTCCATCGGTCATGTTCTTTTCGATAATGCCCCACCTGAGACCGACCCCCTTAGAAATTGCAAACAGCATATATGGAATGCATGCGCACCATGGCCTCCCAAATGGTCGGCAATTTATCACACCGCCCACACTTGAAGTTATTCCCAATAATTGACATCTCAGCATGTGTTGCATTTGGACACCCTAGATCCACGAGAAGACGACGACAGATTGCTGATCCTTGCTCGTCTAGCATGATAGGGCTTGCATCCCATCTCATTCCAAAGGAGGTTTTGTTGGCAACAGCGAATGGCTGTAGGCGCTGGTCAGGCGGATATAACATTGCAGGGTAATTGATGCTTTTGTTACACCATATGAACCTTGTGTCAGCGCGGAGTAGTGTTCTGGTTGTATGAGAGAGATTGGAGATGGCTGAAGTGTATGTGCCATCTGGCTGGGGAAACGTAACCAAAACTGTGGGGAGTGCTGTGTCGTTTGGAGGCAGAAGGCTCTTGATATTTTGGAACGCTGACGCAGCGGGTATGTGTATGACCGCGGACACTCCTGCCTCGCCTGCATGCTTTTTGTCGCCGCTGTTAGAGCCACTACAGCTCGAGTTTAAAATACTGAGTAGGCGCCGCTCAGCACCAGCTCGCCACCCTTCAATCGCTTGTTCAACTTTGGGTTGGTAATGCCTGAATAAAACCTCAAAATCCCCAGCATCTGTATCCTTCTCCAATAGTTTTTTGATAATCGGCAGTTCGAGGAGTTCAAGCATCGAAGGAAATGGTAAGACTGTATCCCTTCTGCTTGGGTCGGAATCATCGGTAGATCTGTTCCTGGCGTGTACAAAAGCGCCTGAGCTGGCCGGGGTATGTCTCGAGCCAGATTGAATGGTAACGCGATGAAGTAAAGCAAGAGACTCCCTAATGTCGGTGATTAGATGGTTCAGTCGAGTGATGCGGTCGTCCCGCCGCGCCTTCCGGTCTATCGGCTGATGATACGCACGGTTAGACCAAAGAAGAAGAACTAGCGCCGGGTACATTCTAGTCCAATCTAGAACAGAGTAAACGATCTTATGTACGTTCTAGTAGAAGCCACCTACTCGAGTCCGTGAACAGGCCAGGGCCGCGAACAATTTCATTCCATCGGTCTCGATTAGCTGGAGCGGGCTGCATATCTCGCTTGGTCCATCCAACAGACACCAGTCGGGTTTCAACCCTACAGACTAAACACCCGGCGCTGCGAAACTTAATAACATAAAGTCAACTCACTCTTGTTCCTGCTCTTCCAATTCTCTTTTCCCCCTCACTTCGAATTGCTCCAGATAACTCCCAAGTACTTCCGCGTGCTGTAAGGCGGTCGTTGATACACGGAATCCGATAAGATGAGGATAACACACCTTGCGCCACTTTTTCATCTTTTTGTTTCTGGCAGCAACCCACCTTGCCAAAGCGCTCTGGTCATCTGAAACCAGGGTGATTTGGCGCTCTACATATTTTAACTGTGACTGGAGCGTGTACCAAACTTGGATATGGAACACATATGGCTGAAATAAGCGAAAGATGCTGAGCGTCGATATACTTTGAGGCCGAGAAATGCAGATGGCGGGTATAAGATTCTCATAGCGAGTTGGTACAAAAGATCCAAGCTTTATGGCCCTAAGTTAATAAACCATAAGCTTTAAAACATAAAACATAGGAACACAGTGAAAGCAAATGCTCACTCCTTTTGGAAGCAGGAGCTGCAAAGCCGTACGCGCAACATCGGATCCATACCGCAAATTACTCGAGTCCCACACGTCTATCCTAGAAATGAGTCTTCATGCCTGGTATCGCAAGGTATTTTACATACCGAACAAGTCTCAGAGTACAACAACGACGCATACTGTGGCTCGCATAAGCCAGAAGGGCACGGGGGCAAACCTGGGACGTTATCAAACGCCACTTGCCATCGACGACGGGAGGTACGAGACATGAGCATACGACGAAAGTCCTTGCTAGATCGCGCGAGTGATAGTAGGTCGGCAGGGCCAAGATTTGCTACAATCTACCTCCAGTTCAGGATATGATTACATTTATCGAACAAAACCAGCACACCTCGTTGAATATCTCAACAGGAACGTTAGTGAAGCTATTCTTCGTTTCCTTTTTGAAACCTATGCTACTGTTGTGGGTTGGGCCGTGTTGTACCTTTAATCGTTTTTGACGCCGGGAATCTGAGAGGGCGTCAGACATGGCTTTTGAAATACTCCTTGCTAACCATCTCGCTTTAATTCTGCTTTATTTAGAACACCTTTATCATCTGCAAAAATAGTATCAGTCAAGGAGAGAAGCTCCAATGCTGTAATCAATTGGTAAACTGCACGCACTAGCACTGATTGCTAATTTCGCCTGTGCTCTTGTTCTGTGTCTAACATAAGTTTTGGTACTCAGTGAGACAGAACGTGCGTACAGTCGCATTCCCAAGTATTCAATTTATCAATTGAATAACAACTAGCATAAGAGGCGTGTTCCTGTATAATCGTCGGGCACAGCACAAGCTAGGGTTTGGCGAATGGCGGATTAGCGCGAAGCTTAGAAAGCCGGGATCTGCCGGCGACCACGCTTTCAGCCATTGAGTATGCTGTATTATGACACCTCATCTACTCGCACATGAAGGTCATCAAGTTTGGTTCCTCTCAGGCCAGAAGTTATAATGGTATAATGGTAATGCCTTGGCTCTGCGGTGCAAATACAATAAGAACAAGGAATTGTGTATTACCAGAAATATCTAGCATTAAGGGAGAGTTGATTCACGGGCGGCGAGATCGTAACACAAGCACCTGTCTAATGTTAACCAGCGCTTCCTTGCTACCAGTACCATAGGTAGTAGCTCTATTATATAAGATTTATGCAAGGCAATCATACAAAACAATAACACGTTCAATACACACAACAAAGATGATCAATGTACATAATGTGATTGTGGATTTCAATAAGTGTTGCACATCTGCTATGATGCTCAAGGGCTCACGCGGCAGCCTCAGGGCTACTAGCGGGTTCAAAATCGCACTAAATTCTAGAACCATTGTGGTGAGTGTACTATATGCGCACCAGTAGAGTCGCAGCCAGTAAGCAACGAGTGCTTGTCGAGGAACCTTTCCTCATTCCAGTGCATGTCGTAAGTATATATATTGACGTTAAATGAGCACGACATCCTACAAGTACCTAATAAGATACTCCAGAAAACATGAGTCGATAGACTTTATGTTAGTGCGAACGCTTGCTAGTGCATGTAGGCCCATCCAACCCCGAGTTTAGCTGCAGGTAGGGATTCAGTTTAGAGCAAATAGCAAAGCATCTGAACAGCCGTCCTCTGGGAGCACGTGTAATCCCTCCCTATCTCTGGAATACGGCCGATGTACTCCGCCATTCTACTTGTATGAAGCAATTTTTCACAATCAACATGAGTCGCAAGGTATCGGTAGTCTGGTGGCTCGATGGCTTCGGAACTGGTAGTGGAATCGACGGTGGCGCCTGTTAGAAATTCTTCTTTACACTCGAATACCATATCTGTGCTCTTTACCCTAGGGTGCAATCAAAAATTCTCTAATAGCGAGGGAAAGGGTACTTCGGTGGCTCAAACTAGCCATATAAACCTCTGAAATGCGCGTGCTCCATGAGAGTTAAGGCGAATAGGTTTGTAAGTCGATTGACATTATCTCCACTCTGTTCAACTACCAGGACGATACCACTGAAGTCTTCTACAGTGCTCCAAACGTTCTCCGCATATCCCTGCTCTATGGCAGAGGACTTGGTTCAGGGTCTCGTATCCCAATATTTTTCCTTGCAACCTGAGATCGCTCAGCGTCCGCATTGGGGGAAAAGGAATAATATGAGAGGTCTATGTAAAGTCGGGCCGGGCATCCAGGACTTTGTACAAGCTTATCCAGTCGTGACGCTGCAGTATTTGTCCTGACGTAGAGCCTTCAATTAATTTAATTTCACAGATACATAGGCCGAAGCTCCCCGAACTCACCAAGGCCTTCGACAGACAACGATCGCGTTTATAACCCTCAATAAGAGCTTTATTGACGTTCGCATGACGATTCAAACTGTGCTGTCTGGAAGATTGTTCCTTGGTCTCGTGTGTCCACCCAAAGCATCAGGACATTTCGTACAGGCTGGAAAGCCTATTGGAGCCTATGGAGCGCCGGAGGTGGTCCCCCCTCTCTGGAGCTTCCGGGAGCCTATGGGAGCCGCAGGCGGAGCCGAAGCTACATATATGTGCT
>JAYRCO010000742.1:0-18238 GCA_037042815.1 Ceratobasidium papillatum
CTCCCCAGGCTGGACCTTCCCGAAAAAAGCGCTCCCGACCGTCGGATGGGGATGGGGATGAAGATGCCAGCCCACGAAAGAGGCCAACAGCGCGGAAGAGTACAGGTGGAAAGGCTCCAAGGAAAGCTAGCACGGGAGGCAAGGGAAAGGCTCGAGGTGAGTATTTCAGGTAATTCAGTCGGTCACGTTGCTGAATTGTAGTCTAGCAAACGACGATGAAGAAGAGGGAACAAAAAAGAAGAGACGATTTCGACCCGGAGTGGTCGCCCTTCGAGAAATTCGCCGCTATCAAAAGTCGACCGATTTACTGATAGCCAAGCTCCCTTTCTCGCGAGTGGTAAGCCTGATTAATATTGACATTTATCTTGGCTAACGCTAGCTTCCAGGTTCGTGAAGTTGCCGAGTCGATGACTACTCAAGCCGGAGGTGGATATCCTTCGGGACTTCGTTGGCAAAGCTCTGCATTACTAGCGCTTCAAGAAGCGACAGAGGCGTATCTAGTACATCTGTTTGAAGACACGTGCGTTACGATTGCGCTATGCTGATGCTCGAGCTAACTAATTTGGTTGAACAGAAATCTATGCGCAATCCATGCCAAGCGTGTCACAATTATGCAACGGGACATTCAACTCGCTCGTCGTATTCGGGGTCGGATGTAGATGGCTGGCTCGGACTGGTATTTATGTGATGTATAAAGATGTACTTATATTGATAGGGATTTTGGCATGTTATATCATTCTCTCGAGTATTCTTGGACTGCCCATTACTGGTATCCCACCCTTAAACGTTCGCTTCCTGCAATTGCGTCTCCGCGGCATTAAGGTCATCATCATCCTTGAACGCCGGTATAGTCCGAGCCCCAACCTGCGTGATATCGTCAGATGGACATAATGGAATCGTAAAAGAGCGACATACAACGAGCTCGCGGAGTTCAATGACCGCCTTGGCCAGCCTAGTCTCAGTATCTGGGATCATCTTCTCGCCCTCTTCCAGGACCTTTTTCTGTAAGCCGTAGACCGTGTAAGTAACGCAATGGAACAAGGAGAACGTCGGCCGTAACATACCGCGTTCTTGATATCCCATTCATCCGCGCCGTCCGCCACCATCTTGTCGTGTTTCACCTTGAGCTGCAACGCCTCTTGACGGTACATGTTATGCTCCTTCCACAATCTATTCATTTCCCATCCATAAGCAAACGTCCTTCAAAGCAAAAAGCGGGCAGACATACCGCTTGACTACCCCCGTCTTGATCTTCATCTGACGCCTAACGTTGGCAATATCACTCTCGCTCATGGTGGTCTAGGAGTGGTGGTGGTAGAGTAGAGTATGCAAACTACAAGTGGCGGACACCTATAAATGCTTTGGAAGGGAGACGCGCCCATCTTCGCGCCATGACGCCCAGGGTCTTGAGTCTCTCGGTCACGTGCAAGTGAATTTGATGCGAAAAGTACATTTTTGACGTTTTGATTTCTACCACTTTCGTCAATCTTGACATCTGAGCTTGCTCTTCGTTGTGTTTTTAAATATTTAGTAAATCTCACTACTTTGAGCTGCTCTGCGCGCCTCAATTGCCTCAAACCAATATGGCCGACCCAGGTCCATCCAGTCTTCCCCGAAAACCAACTACTTCTTCAGTTTCAGCTCCCACAGATATCGACGAATCCTCTATCCTACAAGCATCAAATACCTGTGCACTCTGTTCCAACTCATCCAAGTACACTTGTCCTCGCTGCTCGGTCAAGACATGTTCTCTCGCTTGCTCCAAATCACACAAGACCTCGACAGGTTGCACGGGCGAACGAGACAGAGCGGCCTACATTCCGATGAATACGTATACGTGGGGTACACTAGCAGACGATTACGTCTTTCTGGAAGATATGGGGAGGAATGTCACCACCTGGGGTCGAGATATCGTCAGCACAGGCAGAGGGAGAGGAGGAAAGCGAGGAGGGAAATCAGGACGAGGAGTGTTGTCACCAAAATGTGAAACATTGAGGGTTCAGCTCGCTGCGAGGGATATTGGTATTAGTTTTGTTGCAGATGGGATGGAGAAGAGGCGACTAAGTCAGAGTTTGTGGGACGTACGGTGCGTCGTTTTGTACATACAAAATATTTACATTCTACAATCAATCGAATTATACACAGAACAAAGACCGCCTATCTAACAGTCGAGTTTGTCTTTCATCTCAAGAAACCGAACCAGAAAGACAACAAAGGCGCGACTACGACTGTCTCACTTCTTACACATCGAAACGACCTTGCGACTCCACTCACAGCTTCCCTCCTATCTCATCTCAAACGCAAATCAGACGTACCGGCTAGCGTACTCGATCTTATGAATCTTTCAAATAGCACACCCGAAGGACCTCTCAACCTCCCTCCCGGGATATTCTTCGCGATTTCACAGCTAGAGAGACCTAAACCTGGAGCAATACTCGCCCAATATCAAGCTCCAGCCCTTCCCATTCGCCTCACATCCCAGAACGCCCCCACTCCTACGCCCTCACATGCCCCAGATCCTATGCTCAAGCCCCAGAAGGTCTTCTACCCCGTCGATTCTAGTAACTCTTTGCAAAGTTGTTTACGGGGTCGGTCGTTTGTCGAATGGCCAACGGTCGACGTCTTTCCTTCAAAGCAGGTATTCGCAGAAGGAAAGTTCGGGGTTCTGATGGACGGGGCTGGTGGACTTGCAACCCCTCCGCCAAGAGAGGAAGGGTCAAACAAACGAAGAAAGACAGAAACTGGGTTGGTGCAATTGGTTGGAGGATACGGAGAGGAAGATGGATCAGAAGTTGAAGCTCCTTCACACCAAGATGCTAGGGCCTTGGGAATAGTTGGGTTAGGAGACTATGCAAGTGATGAGGATGAGGAGGATGGTGTTGACGAAGGGTTATAAAGAGCTTTTGGTATTCTGGGCATTCAAGCACAACATTTGATTTCAACTGTAACATATGGCACATAGAATCGGACTATACACGAATCAGAAACCCAACCGTCAAACAACGTCTAAATATCATCCATGCCCACATCGATTTGAACCTGCTGACCCGGCTCAAACGCAGGAAGACCTATGCCCAAAACATCAGTCATCCAAATAAAATCCCGCAGCTACGGAAATTACTCACCAAGATAAGGACAACTAGCACACCTAAAGGCATCCCCCAAAAAGCAACTTCCACAACTGCTCGTAGCCTTAGGCGCAGCCTTGGCAGCTGCAATAAGTCTAGCCTTTTCATCCCCGCTCACAGCTTTAGCGTTTCCGTCAACCATGCCATCAAGCATCACTACCGCCTCGGCAGCCTCGACCTCTGCAAGACCGCACGTGCAACCCTTGCACGCTCGCTTCCTTCGTGGCGCGCCATCTGCTGGCGGAGCGCAAGTAGGTACGGGACGCTCCTTATCCGCAGCGGTCAAGAGCGAGTCTGGATCGATCGTGGAATCAGAAGGTGTGTTGAGAGCCCAGAGTGCGGCTTTAGACGCTTTGTCTCCGTTGGTTCGACGAGGCAATCGGACGGCGGATGCTGCGGCTGGTGCTTGGGCGACGAGCGTACCGTCAGACTGAGAAACAACTTGAAGCCCAGCAGCAACGACCTCAGATTCAAAAGAGGCAGGTGGGTTGGTGAAATGGGCTTTGCCGCTAGGTACGAGAGCTTTGGCGAGGGTTATGGCGAGGAAATGGAGCTGGGCGGCAGAGGAGGCATAGTCTGCTGGTGTGACAAGGACGTGCGCTGAAGAATAGTATTTGGGTGACAGAACAGTACCTAGAAACGTTTTACTAAACCTTTCTGCCAAAAATTGAGCAAAGGGACTTACCTCCGTCCAGGATACGGTCCAGGATCTGCCGCTCCACTGCGCTCGAGCCAAGCGACTTTAAATCTTCACTTTGCGAGAGTTCCGTGATAAGATTTTGGTAGCGTCCATCCTGAGCGGTACCAAGAGATCCAACGACGAGGGCTGGTCCGGAGGGCGTTGCGACTGCAGCCATAGTGGTGGTAGTTCGTATGAGTAAGACTGGTCGGCCGAGTAAGAAGAGCCGCATATACATAAATCAGTGGCTGTGTTGTTTGTAATCCTGGTGGAGGTGGCCAACGCTGGTTAGCCACAGTGACAGGCTTGCATCTACACGTTATTCACTAGCACAGGGACTGCAATAAGAAGCTCTTACATCAGTTCGTATATTCCGAGATTAAAAGGTGGGATAAGACACATAATGAAGCGGCGCATCGTTTCAGCGCGTGTAAATGTATGCACACAAAAAACACATTACATTCTGAAAGCAATTAAATGAAAATCCTGGACAAGAAGTCATAGGAACACTAAATCAATTCAAAAGCTATTCGTCGTAATACTGCGTGGGTGGGTACCACTGGGTCATTACGGGTAACATCTGCCCTTGACCATCGAAGCTGCAATGTACAGGCGGGTCGCTCGGTTTCATTGATCGTATGTAGGGATTTCCTTCAACTTTCAAGGTCCGGTATCCTTCAACAATACCATTGTCTGGATCTATGACATTATGCCTAAATCAAAGCTAATAAGCGGACACTATGTGATGAGCTGAAGGAAACTTACACGTCAACTATATGGTCATATGCATCGCTTATAGTGATGAAGTATTGGAATTCAAGGCGACCGCGTTCACATATTTTGCACCTCAAAGCATGCTTTCGCCATAATAATCTGGCCTTTGATGCGGGCAGACGCCTCGCGAGTGGTTTCGAACTGTCCGATTCAATGTCGTGAACGTAATTGTAGATAATGCCAAGCTTGTTTAAAAAAGGAATCTTCTCCCTTATTAGCTCCCAACGGTCTTCTTCGTCCGAGTAATGTTCAATCTGGTGAAAAATGTGAGGTTAAGAAGCAGAATGAATACATAAAAAAGGCGTACCAGAGCTAACCATGATATGTGCCCGGTATTGCATCTGCCACACGTAAATGTCGAAGACTGCAGCTCAGCGGAGGTTGCATCTGGAATTTCCAATGCGAGAAGTAGGTTACGAGCAATCGCTGAAATCCTCGAGTCATAGTCGTACTCAGTAATAAATTGTCGACCGGTTATCCCAAGAGAGTCAAAGAAATAAGCCAGACCAAAGAGGCTGTCAGCGCGGAGTAGAAGGCATGTGTCCAGGTCAGCTTTCTCCAGAAGGTCCGCTTTTGCTGAACCAGCAGGTAGGCATGGCCTAGCGGCATTGGCAGCAAACCCGTCCTCCGTTCTCCCGTCGCGGATCCTATTTGCCAATACTCCTTTGACATACGTAGACCAGTTCATAACTAGCTCTTTGATTTCGTCCCGACGGTTTTCAAACTGGCTCGCTACCTCTTCAATGGATTTGCTCGTGTTCAGTAGATCTTTTAAGACTAAACGAGCATCCACTAGGTCCGTATAACTGGCACGAGAATGCCAGGCTATAGCTTCAGTTACTTTCCGGGCGATTGAATCGGTGTCAATTAAGGGCTCGGTGTGCTTCACGCTGTTATTATCGCCGTTGGGTCTGGGGTCAAGATCATCGGCAGTTAGTCGGCTGTCGGGTGGGGGTAGACTGTCTAGTAACGAATCGAACAGCTGGCGAAGTAATGCCTCTCGCTTTTCGCGAGCAGCTTTCACCTCTCGAGCTAGGCGTTCCTGTGCTTCAGTCCGCACAAAAGAAATGACTTGCTGTTTGATTTTGTTCCACTCTATAGAATAATCGATAAGAGCTCAACCGACAGGGACACTTCAATTCACGTACTGGCTTCAGTGAATTTAGCTCCCTCCGGACGATACATGAAACCCTTCCATTGGCCTCGTTTGTTGCTTGGTAAGTCCTCCTCGATCAAACTTAGCCCGAGTTCTCGCAGTTTGCGCTTCACACTGCCCAAGAAAACAAAGAAAACAAGTTAGACAAGAGAGGTGAAACATACAATCTGAGGCAGACATACCCTGCTCGCCATAATCGGGGACTAAATAGATTAAATTTGGCATCCTATCCCCAGAATATCTTACTATTCCATCGCTCACCTTTCAATAAAATCTGCCAAAAGTTGCCCAAACTAAAATTCATCCCGTTTGTTAGCAAGCCATATGAGCTTCATTCCTCGTACCTTTTTTCTGCTAACGAGCTCGGCTTCACGAGCCTTGACCCATGCACGTACAACCTCGCTGTCCAACAGCTCTAAACGATGTAATTGATCTTCGACTGCTTTTACCTCCCACGACAAGCAGACCTGTCGATCCTCGCCTATTCAAAAAATATAGTAAGCAGCTGGTTAAACATGGAATGCGACATTGACCTACTAAATGAAGCGAGAACCAAGGACTTTACCTTGTCTGATTTAAGTATTTTCCAGTCAACAAGCCTACATAACTTGCGTGAGTAGCTTACGAGTATCACTGGTCGCCGGATACACGTACTTTATTTTACGGCAACCCTTGCATAGTCGAACAAGCAGATAAGGGTCGGGGTCATTATGTTGCTGGTTTTTCAGGCACCACTAGGCGGAACAAGCATGCTGAGCCAGTGTCAGTACATAAGTACAAACAGAACTTACCGAACAAATTGGCTCGTAAAGCAAGGCAACATATTGCCCCAAGGTCAGCCCTGGCGGACAAGCAGGTAGTCCAGCGCTTTCAATGCACCTTCGCAACACAAAGGCTGCCGACTGGTGCGTTAGTGTTTTTCGAATCGTTGTGTTAGCTCGGGCTAGGCGTAAGAAATCAACTGGAGCCAGGTACGATACGATCTGCAAGCACAATTGGTGAAATTCAAGCCCTGCCTTATGAAGCAGTACTCACTCGTATAAGAATGCTTGCAGGTAGCTTTAAGAACGAGCTGGATATTGCCTGTTGCGGTCGGCGAATGACGTTAAGAGACGTTTCATATCTAGGTTGCAGGTTGGGCCTTTGCGGGAGGTGTTGTGGTCGTGGCTGTGGATACAATGGCGGCCGCGCATTATTCTGACGGGGCAGGTCTCGCTCCCATCGTCTGCCAGCCTCGCTCTCTCTCCTTCTCAGTTCATCCCTACGCCAACTGAAATCGTAATCTGTATAATTTCGGACATGGTAATGACTCATTCTCTATACGAAAACTGTGCTTACCTGGGTCATCGTAATGACGGGGGTTACGGGAGTTCCAATTGGACTGGAGAGGCGGACTACGAGACCGTCGCCCGTTAGTTTCCTTTTCCTTCCTAAGGAGGTCGTCACGTCGTACGTTCTCCCGGCGCCGGCTCGAACGACCTTCTAGTTCATGATCTATGTGACATCAGTTTTCATTAGACACAAACCCTCGCCCAAGCAATCGGGCAAACCTACCTCGATTTCTGTAATCCATGCTTATATTTCGCCCGCTGTACGAATTATGGCGATCAATTGATTTAAATTCTTCGTTATCCATTATTGACGTACACGGTAGCTTAGAGCTGACAATCGCCAAGCCTCAGAACGCGTCAGTCGAGGCTGGAACGAAAGAGGATGGCGAGTTCGACACGCCCACGTGACTTTATCCGCCAAGGTTAACTAGCCAAAATAAGCTCTAGTCGCAGACGCGATCCAGAGCTACAGTATTTTTAGAACAAGATTGAAGCCTCAAGTGTCACGCGATTTTCTTGTATGTGGAACACCTGTATTTGACTTGTTATAATTGCGGTACAAGTTTCAACCGTATTAAGCAAAGAGCTACAAATCTACGCAATCCAAACAATCTATAGACATGCTTAAAACGAATAAGATATATGCGTATGAAGGAGATCTCGAAAATGTGTGCGTGATACCCAGAAGAGAAAGCTCGAAAACGATCGTAACATGACATCGTTAAAACTCGAAACCAAGAATCTTTTAAGCAGACGAGCGAGCATCGGTGTGTCTCTTCTCTGCCTCGACCTCGGCTTCTCTTTCCAGCTCGCGCTCGATTACTTGTGGAACGGGGTTGCCACTCGAGGTTGGGGGGCTGACGGAGAAGCTCGAGCGGGATCTGATCGCGGCCCCATATCGGTAGAACAGGAACGGCATCGGAGTGCACGCAAGGGCAAGGAAGGCAAACACCATGCAGGCCCACTGGTCTCCGAGCGACGCATACATCCTGGGCGTAAACAATGGGAATACAGCCCCCATGATAGAACGCAGGACAGCATTGGCAGCGAGTGCACTAGCGGCGTAGAGGGTGTAGGAGTCGATAAGGTAGGAGATGACCGATGTGAATACGAGCAACATGCCAGCTCCGAAGGGAACGCCTGCGATGATGGGGACAATGTAGTGGACAGATGGATAAGTCGTCCAGGCGAACCAAGTCATGGAGATAGGAAGCAAGACAGCGCCAACACAGCCCATGACGAGGCGAGCTTCGGGGGGAGCGACACCATTACCCTTCTCCATTGCACGGTAATAGATCTTGTTGCTGATTGGAGTGAGTGCGGTGGCAATGATGATCCCAAGGCCGACACCGAGGAAAGCAAGACCACCCTCTCCAGGAGTGAAGTGACGGCCGCGCTGGAAGACAACGGGAAAGGCGGCGAAGAGACCGTAGAGAGTGCCGTAGACGAGTGCCGTGTAGATAGACAGCAACATAACAATCGGCTCCTTGAACAAAAGGATGAACGGTCGGCTAAGATTGATCTTCATAATTTCGCCAAAAGTCTTCTTATTGCCTTTCTCGAACTTGCTGACATAGTGGATCTTGCCTTCGGACTCGGCATGGAGCTTGCGAGCGCGCTCACGGAGAAGAACGGGAGCAAACTAGACAACTAGTTAGTGACGTTCAAGTTCAACGTGAAATGTATACTCACTGTCTCGGGCACAAACAACGCGCTGAGGACAAACATCACCGCCGAAAAGATGAACATGATCCAAAAGTTCCAGCGCCAGCCAGCAGAAGACTCGGAGACGTAGCCTCCTACGATAGGACCAAGAACGGGGCCGGCAAATGGAGCCATGGCAAACAGAGCGCTTGCGAGACCACGTTCGCGGGCGGTAAACATATCGGCAATGCTGCCTCCGGCGTTGGTCAACGGAGATGAGCCGAATGCACCCGCCAAGAAACGAGTGATAAGCAGCGTCTCGACATTGTGAGCAAGAGCGCCACCAATGTGGAACAGGGTGAACGGCAAGAATGATACGAGGAAGATCAATCGTCGACCGTACATCTAGGTCTAGATCAGCAACAAGCTCGGATATCACATCCGTTGTAAACTCACCTCTGATAACGGCCCCCATAGGAGTGGACCAAGACCAAAGCCAACGACATATAATGAAATACCGAGGATCGCGACGTATTGGCTCATGTGTAGATCAGCCATCATGTACTGGATCCCTCCAGAGTAAGAACTCGAGGCAAAGGCAATACACAGAGTAGTGACCGCAAGCTAAAAAAGCAAACCAATTAATCAACGAAACAAAGATTAAACGTGCAAATAGCTCACAATCGCAGTGATCCTCCATCGCTTGAAAGGTGCCCAGTTGAAAGGATTTTCCGGGTCTTCTGGGGACCAGTCAACAACATAGGGATCCTCGATCGTGCCAGTTCCAGCATATTGTGCCTTTTCATCAACAACGGTTTGAAGTGACGCAGTGCGCTCTCGTCGGACACTAGTCGAATTGTTCAATTCAGTTGAAGGTTTGTTGGAATCCTTCTCGTGTCCAGACAGGGAAGGTGCCTTGGACGGGATAGGAGTCTGCTCGTCTGGGTCGAAGCGAAGTGCGGTCGATGTGTTCATGGCGGGATAGAGTGCCAGGGACAGAAGAGAGAGGACGAGATTGACTTGTCCCGTCTCGGCCCACTCCTCAAGCTTAAATGCATTCTGACGGCTCTGACGACAGAAAAAATGTTGACTAAAGGCTACCCGGCCAGGCAGTCTCGGCACGAATAGGATGGACTTTGGTCATCGTCTATGAGTTTTGTTTGGAGCCCCCGCAAAAGGACCGGTCCGATTAGAGCCCGAACCCGAGATGCCTCCCTTTTGGGTAATGCTAAGAGTCATGCCAGGACTAACCGGCTGATTTATAAGCGATGCCCAATGCCTGGCGACACGGCCTCCGACCCCAGCCCATTGTGTCTTTTAATTCGGCAAAATTGTCCCGGCCGATTCACGGGCCACGACAAGTCATTCCAAGTTCCTCTCGCTCTGTCGAGCCAATTGCTAAGACCACTAATCAGTCGAGATAGAATTATTAATGTGGAGCAAGAAAGTCGGAGAACATCCGAGATGCATACACCCCGCCTTTACTTTATATCTCTAAGCATATGTATGCAGCTGATTTATCTGACCCTGCCGAGATTCAGTACCCATCGCTTGGATGCGGACGATACCGTCTATCAATAGACGCAGGGACAAACACCTGAACCGAGGCGCACCCCTGCTGAGCCATTGATGCCGCTTCACCTCAACCCATGAGCCCATACAGCTCACCTGTTGTTATTGCCGTATGATAGTTCAGGCAAAGCCGAGTGTACCAACATGGAACATATCTATACTGATAACAGCGAACCTTCCTCATCATATTGCTCCGCGTTCGCGGCTTGAGGATCGGCGGGGAGACAAGGGTGACCACCCGCATCGCGCCCTGTAACCAGGTGATTTCAGCCAGAAAATAGCCCACCATCGGACCGAGCTGTCTTGTACATACAATCGATTGTTCTCTCTATGCGGGCTGTCGGGCTCGAGTGCTATCATCCGGTATGATCGGCTATCGTCGCCAACATGTACACTATCGAGACAAGTTTTGTAGTTCTATATAAAGTCAGGGCGCATCAACATCGCTGTACCTCAAGTCACAAGGCTCTCAGTTACAGGTTGCGTCTTCCGCGTCGTCACCTAGCGATGGTGCGGAACTAGGCGCATCTAGCATGCGTGACTTTTGCTTCAGAAGTGTGACACGGGAGAGAGTTGAATACGCCATCTCACCCTATGCCGGGTAAACCAGACTCCTACCTGGTGATGGCGGGGGATCGTACATGTATTCAGATTCATAGACACCGCTGGTTACTGTTTATTCAAGAGCCATGCTACAACATCCGACGACGAAGGGTGCTGTACCAAACTTTCAGCACTGGGAATACAGCAGCCACACTAGCCACCAAACACACGTGATAACACGAGCAAAAAACACTCACTTCTCGCTCATCGAACACCCAAAAAAGCCCACGCACACTACCCCACATTCACAAAAAAAACTTCTTTTCACACAAAGTAACAACCTTTATGCACCACGCATACTAACATACATATTCCACCAAAGCTCGACGGATTATACGAAACGAATAAAGCGAGCGTAAAGAACCAAGAGACTGCATAAGGAGCGACGATAAAGTGGGTAGCGAGCGTATTAAGTGAGTCGAGAGCCAAAGTTCCAAAATTAAAGAAAAAGAGAGTCCATGAACAACATAGCATGCGAACAAAAAAAGGTCCGGCGTGGGGATGGTAATAAATATCGGCCGGGGGTGGTCTCGAAGACCACACCGGTCGCGTGTGCGAGATGGGATGCGAGAGCCAAGAAAAGAGAAAAAGAGACGAGAGTCGAGAGAGCGCGAGATCCAAAAAAGTGTAGGATAAAAGTGAAACGGAAAGAGAATAACGAACGGCCGCGTCTAGTCGTATCATCTTGCGTATCGTACAGAAAGAAAAAGAGACTCCATCATTGGTTCTTCAAGTGATGACCTCGGCTCCCGGGCGCGGACGCGATCGAGAGCTGTATATTCCAGTCGGGATAGAAGGCATAGGCGGCGCATCGGCTACAATGCTCAATTTGGATGTACGTCGTGCAGGACTAGGGATATTCGCATGCTCAGAACGCGAATGGGCATGTCGAGACTGAGTCTGAGCAGACGAGCGCGCGGTATCTCGGTCTCCGGCCACAGACCCCCGTCGACTCTGGTCTCCCATCGTAGACCGCCTGTCCCCAGCTGCCGACCTTCGATCTCCATTTGCAGATCCCGCGGCCGAGTCTGAGTACAACTGCATTGGCGATGGCCCCGGTCGACTGTTCACACTTCGACTCCTGGGCGCAGTTCCATACGGCGAAGTAGGCATCGCGCTCCCACGACCGCGTCGTCCAGACCCAGTCGAACCGCCACTTGCACTCCCACTCGCGTTACCAGCAAACGCAGGACTGGGCATACCCATGTTCGAGATCATTGCTTGGTGTGCAGCTAGCATGGCTGCATTATTCGCAATGATCGCTTGGTTGAACATGATCGTGTTGTTTGCCATTGTGCTAAAGTCGTCTTGGCCGAGCGCAAACGACGAACGTAGAGGCGAGCGTGCACCGTTGAACAAGCCCTGAGCTTGAGGTGAAGGAGAACCTGAAGCAGATCCAGACGCCGATCCCGAACGCGAATGGTGAGACTGGGCAATAGGAAACGAGTTGGAATGAGGCACGTTGCGAGGCGAGCCAGACGGCGAAGGGAAGCCAGAACCGAACCCAGCCGGGAAACTAGCAGTCGTCGAAGGAGCCGAAGATGGTAGACCGAGAATGGCCGAGTTGGGCGACGGAGGAAGACTAGACGAAGTAGGAATCCAAGGCATCGGGGGAGTAGGTAACGAACTCGTAATCTCAACATCTCCAACCGTGCTCCTTCGCTTGTGCGTCGCGCTCGCAGTTGTCCCACCGCTCCCTGTTCTAGCGTGTCCTGCGCCGACAGGCCGAGTGGAACCCACATTTTCCCGCTTGGGTTCAATTCCGTGCTTGGACTCGGCGTCCCGGACAAAAGTCGCAGGGCGCTCCATTCCCGCACGCGCCGAATCACGCAAAACACGCGCACGCGCAAGCTCCTCCGTATACGAACGCTGCTTCTTGTCCCTCGGTCGGTCCGATGCTGGTGCACCATCGAGCTCATACCGCCGGGCGAGTTTCGCTTGTTCGCTCATCAACGTCTGGTGGCGCGCTCTCGCATCTCGCTCGGCCCGCTTTTTCTGAACGGCGACGAGCACCGCGAGCGGCAGGTCGTCTCCATCTGTTGCATCGTCATCATCTGCAAAACGTACGCCACGTACCGCAGGTACAGCTGCCTTGCGGCCCTGCCCCGATCCTGACCCTGGGGCACCGGCTTCTGTTCTCGATGATCCTGCTTCCATCCTGGGGGACGAGGGCGAGCGTGCAGGTGATGTCGGTGAAGACGAATACGAGGACGGGTGGAGTGACTGGCGACGTGACGAGGGCGTGGTCTGAATCTGGAGAGATGGCTTCGCTTGCGGGGGTGCTGTGAGAAAGATTGAGTAGATCGTTAGTCGAAGCGAATAAGGGTCTTGAAATGAGGCAGCTCAAAGTCTGGAACAAAACTGCTCACCTAGGTCAGAATCGGATTCGCCATCCGAATCCAGGGCCAACCCCGCCAATGCCATTGTACCATCGGAAAAATCGAGCATTTCGGTTCCTAGACCCCGAGCGGGGCGTACCCAGTCTGCCGCCACACCGTCATTAGCGGGGCTAAAGACACCCATTCGATCCTCAAAGACGGGCCGGGCGACCCAACGACGCAGGCCACGGCTCCATCGGCCGGTGCCAGTGCCAAGCTCTGCGATCGCTTCTTCGGTGCTTACGCTTGGCCGTGCGCGGCGTGATGGCGTCGGTGGCGATCTGGGAGAGCGGGCCGCAAAAGGCATGATCGAGGACTCTTCAGCTGCGGTGAGAGCGCCTTCTTCGAGCCGGCGAAGCACACGGGCCCGGTGCACATGGGTCCGGAGCGAGTACGACAGCGGAAGTTTGCCGCGCGAGATCGAGACAGAGCGCGGGAACATCGCCGGTGACGCATGGTCTGGTGTAGTGAGGGGGTGAGGTGTCGGAGCCCCGGCACCGAACACCAACGGCTGTGTAAATGCCTGCAGGGCGAGATTGGCTCGGGACGGAGGCGCTCGCCGTTGGACCTGAGCTAAACCTGCTCGAAACACGCTGTTCGCAGGGCTCGATGTCCGGCGTCCAGTGGGGGCAGCAAAGGCGGGTGCTGGTGGGTGCAGCAGTACTGGCGGTGGCGAGCGTGGCCGGGAGGAGCTGTGAGTCGACTGGGTGTCGGACGAAGCATCATCGGCCGGCTCGCTCGGTGCCTGTCATAGTCATAGTCAGCATATGATGAAACGCCAAGTAAAATTGAGCTCACCACCAGAGGTTGTGCTGGCGGTGGCGCCGAGACACGCCGTTTTCGACTGAGAGAGCGGATGAGAGCGGCGGGCAGCCAGCGAGCCGACTTGGTCGACGTCGTGGATTGCGCGACGCTGTCTGTCGAGGCCGATGCAGCGACGACAGGGACGGAGAGGAGATCGTGGGCGTCGACGTCGCTGGGAGTGCGGACGCCCGAGCTGGACGACGAGTCGGGGATGTGGTGGACGAGGGCAGGGGTGCTCTCCGACGCGCGCAGAGTGGTCACGGTCGGAGGGGGGCGGCGGTCTCGCTTGGTAGAGTCGGCGCGGGCAAGCCCGAGAGCAGCAGTGATGCGGCGCATGGTTGAGAGCAAAGCCGGGCAGACTTGTTGGACCACCCCCTCGACGTCGGCAAGAACAAAATGCAAAACCAACTGGCCTTCCAGGGTTCACTCGGTGTGACACGCGCACGTGCTCTGCTTGCACATCACTGTCGCTCCATATATACCCCGCCCGGTACCGGTCCCACGGCCCCTATTTCCAGCCAATCGTCTCGCCTCACTCGCCTCGTTGACCTCATCCCACGCAGCGCCACTGCAATGCGCATTCATCTGGCGTCCCGAAATGAGCTTGTGTCTGTCACATCCATGTGACCGATGCTAATGGCCACCCACGTATGATGCAATCCACCGCCCAAACCCGCGCCGAGCCGAGCATCGCGAAATCGAATTTCTGCTCGTGTCTGACAGAGAATCCTTCCTTCGATGCCCTTGGGCCACCTAACTCCACCTCCACTCCACCCACTAGAATCCATCTCCGACCTGCTCCAACCGATCTACGTCGTCACCTGGATCCGCGACAATGTCCAATTCGTAGTTTATCCCCTATTGTTTAGACGCCCGTGCCTCACGCTGTCGGGCTACATCTGTTTCGGTACCGGCTACCTGTATGCTATGCACACTCTGTCAGCCCAATGGTCAAAGAGTTCCCCAGATTTCCATACTAACACGTTTTCAAGGTTCCTTCGGCTTGAGAAATATCTGCTTTCGTGCAGCCCCATTCTCATATCCACGCACCCCGTAAAGCTCACATCTATATTACATACTATCCTCTTCAGGGCTAACAAAACACATGTATCTTGACGTACAGTAATATATCTAACCTGGTCAACGTCCAGCCCAGCCATAATAAATCGTCATTCATCGAGCGGCGCAGGACGACTTTGGATGCGTCATTTTCGATTTTGTGATTCCTCCTGTCAAACTCAGCTCCAAGTAATTCCAGCGTTTCACATGTCGTCATTGTTCGCTTCAGTCCAAAAATATCGCCACGGCGGAAGAACGGCACAGATAAAATATGATTATTGACACATGTGTCTGATCACCCTAATGAGTGGCTGCTTGATTGTGGCTAACTCACGACTGCCATTCTCGTCGCCAATCAGCTTTACATAAAACGCGCTCACGTGGCTAGTCTCGTCCTCATCCACCACAACCCGCCGCCCACTTGCAATGGCAAACGATGAAGTGAAGATGGGATTGGTTAAGGAGGGGTACTATAGGTAAGAGTTGATCTATTTTTGTATGTATCAAGGGATGTTGATGATTGGATAGGGTTAGTAGGGACGTGGCTGCGTGTTGAGACCGGGTGGCTAATTTCACTTGAACAAAGTACACGGATATTGTATTCGAATGGTACGCGTTTATTCCACTCTAGAGTACACTTGTGGATTGAATTCGGTCTATAGGTGGCGGGTGACTGATAACCTGAGCGACCGATCCGCGCTCAAAGCGTTCCTCCATACCGACGCGCTCATTAGTGAAGACTGTCCATGGCACCCCGGAAAGAAAGGCGTCGAACTCTATATGGGTAAATCTACCTTCATTCTTCATCCCCATCCAACTCACACACCCACCCAGGTACGATCCACAACGGCGAATCCCGCCTCTGCTTTTCACTCAAACAAATCTCCTACATCTCCTACTGGCTCCACGCAATGAACCTAACCTCAGAACCACTCCCAATCCCAACACCCTACTACCTCCTCACTCCATCAGACCTCAAAGGTCCCCCCTCACCTGTAACATACAAAACCGTCTCTGAACTACGAAACGCGCTCAAAGACGTCGGAAAGCACAACAAACGCGTGAAGACCTTTGCTGGGGATGTAGCGTTGGGGGAAATGAGGACTGTGTTTGAGCGTGTGCGGACGGTGTGGGGTGAGAAGAGGGGTGTGTGGATGGCGATTGATTTTGAAGGATGGGAGAGGGATCATACGATGATTACTGAGTTTGGGTGGGCGTTGGTTAGGTGGGAGGAGAAGGAGGATGTTAAGGAGGGCGAGGAGAAGTTTATGGAGGTTAGGGAGGAGGGGCATTGGACTGTGAAAGAGTATGCGGCGTATCGAAATGGAACGTTTGTTGCGGACAATCGTAATGTGAGTTTTCTTTTCTGGTCTCATGATATCTTACTGATTTTTATGCATAGCGGTACGACTTTGGAACAACAGAAATCATGCCAAAAGAAACATTCAAAACTCGAATAGGGGAGCTCATCACCAAACACGCTAGCCAAGGGCCTCTGTACCTCATTTTCCACGATCGATACGGAGACGTCAAGTACGTTCACGAGCCACCTGTTGCTAAGTATATGCGCTTACCCCTTGATCCTTGGCAGGTACCTTCAACAACTCCAAGTGCCGGGGATATCCGAGATCGCGTCTGTTCCAAGTAAACCGCCTGGGCCTGGGCTGTACTGTATAGACACAGTACGTCATCTTTTTCTTTTTTCTCAGGTTGTTTTGCTGACAAATGACGTAGAGAGATATGTTCGCCGCGCTCGAAGGCAGTTCGAATCAACAGCGTTCACTCGAACGTGCCTGTGGTCTTCTAAAGATCCGAGGATTCGACCACCCTCACAACGCGGGCAATGACGCACATGTACGTTCCTAGTTTTTCCCCCTTTTCTTCTAGTGTGTCTGATCCTTCACCTTTCTTCCTCCACCTCTGCGCGTGACTCTCGGGGTTTAGTTTACGCTTGAGCTACTGCGTGAGATGGCTTCTGGTCAGCCGTTGGATCTTCAGCGCGAGTCGCGTTGGCCGAATCAGACGGAGGTGTTGTTTGGTCAACAGCGGGGTGTGAAAGGTGAGTTAGTTGTCTTGAAGATTTGAACTGGTTGGTTAACGATTTAAATGAATTAGTTGAATGGACGGAGCAGGATATGGATAGTGATTGGGAAGATTATTGAGTTGATCGGTCTTTGGGAATGGATTTCAGGAACAAGTAAAGGGAAATGAAGGTTAAGGATAAATTAGTGTGAGAAACAATGTGTCTATAAAAGTATAAATGAGACTGGAAGATGATCGGCATGAAC
This sequence comes from Ceratobasidium papillatum, assembly GCA_037042815.1. Classification (NCBI taxonomy): domain Eukaryota; kingdom Fungi; phylum Basidiomycota; class Agaricomycetes; order Cantharellales; family Ceratobasidiaceae; genus Ceratobasidium; species Ceratobasidium papillatum. Next base: position 17,417 of record JAYRCO010000742.1, read on the forward strand.
ATGGCATAGCCACGGCGCTCGGTCAGGGTCGAGACATCAGGCAACATCCACGAGGCGGTGAGACATGACCGCGACTACGTGTCTAGACAGTTTTGAGAAAACGGGCTCCTAGGCCGCGAATCTAGACTGTTTCTTTCTCACTTGACAAAAACACTGTGAATGGCATCTAGAAATGAAAATGGCCGTGCTTCTGGAGTTTTGACAGCCGTTTTGCAATCGACTGTCGCGCAGTGGACGTTTATCCTGTCGCTCATCTTTGGAGGATGTTGCAGGTGAGCATTCTAATTGAAAATGTCTTTCTATGTGACATTTTTTCTCATCTACTTTATGTAATTTCCTAGTAATGCCCTTGCACTCGAATACACCGCCAGGCACAACCCCGACGCAGGTTCCCTCATCACGTTCGCCCAGTTCCTCCTGGTCGCCATAGCAGGTCTCCGAAACAGACTATACGTTGCTCCTTTTCAACCATCCAGCAGAGCGAGTCTAGTCGACGAGATTGCTTATGCTCTATTGAGAGCGAGAGCCGAACGAACGATCAGAGTGGCTATACATGCAAAGACCGAGGCCGAGGCGAATAGTCTGGCAGCGGAAGTGGCCGAACGACTACGAACGTTGTCTCCAGTGTCTGTCATTCGAGCTTCTCTGAACGATTTTCGACATATTCCATTCAGCGAGAAGGAGTCTTCTGTCTCGGATTTTGATTACTCGTCACTCAAGACTAAGCTGCTTGAACCGCTGTCTCCTGGAGGCAGTCAAAAATATGTGACCAAAGTGTACGAAAGGTCCACCGGCAGTTTGGTTCCACCCCCTAGAGTCTTG
>JAYRCO010000743.1:0-18225 GCA_037042815.1 Ceratobasidium papillatum
GAATACGAACGGAGTAGTTGTGCCCAATTTTGGCTTTAAGTGTGCGAACTGCCGAAGAGAAGGTGTTTTTGCAAGTGACATGTGGTAACCAGCGGTACTGGGAAATCATCGGAAGCGTGTACCCCCCAAAGGTTATGTTTGATCTCGGCTGGACACATTTCACTCGATTCTTTTCCGTCTACCCAAGACCCCAAATCCGAGTTGGAGGAACCTTGGTGAGGGACATGGCGTGGGTGTCGAGAAAATCAGGCATACAAATTAAGAATTGAGATGCACTATTTTGTCGACGCTTTGTTAGGTCAAGGGCGATTACTGTGGTTTTGAAAAGCGTAGGCCACTGTTCAAGCAATCTCAGTATAAGAGAAGTACATGGAGCATACAACGTCAAAAAAGGAGACATCTAAGCCGTGGTGAGTTGGTCCACACTAGCTAGCCTCTTGGCCGATCAAACGACGAAAGCTGTAAGTCTCCTATCAGTCTTAGCAGAGTCCCCCAAACGTGTTTTCAGTGAAGTGGAATAAGGACATGAAAGATATCACACCACAAAGCGTGTCGCCCAACACGAGTATGCGCGTGTAAGGAAGACGATCCGCTGGCTATATAAGGTGGTGCGATAACTACTTAGTTCGCACATCGATGTAGACCAGTGACATGTCTTTTAAGTATTTGAATTTGGCTGAACTTATCGAGAACTCAATGAAGACTTTTCGCAATGTTAAATTGAGACAAATCCAAGATAGAAATCGCCTTAATGCTTCTACTCAATCAATACACAACGTAAGGCACCCTATCATACTAGCATACATTTATACTACTTCCATTCCTCCCCATTCAACAACCCAAAAGCGCTTCTTGTGAATCACTCCTGGAATTGTGACCTAGTCGATAGTATCCGCATAGCCCCTCTTGCATCAACATGTCTGAGCATTCATCCACTATCCAGTATGGTATTTTGATACTGCCTTGAATAGCATGAACATGCGAAGTGTAAAATCCGGGGTTGTGGAAACCACTAGCGGAACCAAGTATTCGTGTTCGCATTGAGGAAGAAACTGAATAGCAACATGCGTGTGCAGCTGAAGCTCGGGAAGCCAGTAGCTGCACGCACGTGAGGGTTAGAAAGTACACTATTGAATGATAGGATGGGTGCGTACGTTAGGAAATATGTACACACCTCAGTATGTAGCCCCAAAACACCCAATATATTCTCGATAAAAGGCATGGCTGTGTTGAAGCGAAGAACGGTGGACGTATCTGGAGTAACCGAAGATGACAACAAACCATGCGATGATTCTACGTACATGCATGGGCTATTTGGACAAGACGAAGCTGGAGTCAATGGTTCATGTGGTTTAATACTTCACTACATCATTTTTTTTCCTCCCTCTTTTTGCACGCACTCACAGCTCTTCCCAAAAAAAATTGATACCGAGTCCCTCTGAATCCTGTGGTCAAATAAGTTACTGTGTGCCCACCGAAGTCTGTTGAGATTTTAGCCGGAGGATAAGTAGTTAAGAACTCAGAAACATGATGTAAGTCTAATTTGACCTTAACGTTTGGTATAATCATGGGGGGAAAGAGGTAAATTACAAGCCTTTTCAGCGCTAGAACAGGGTTGACAGTTGAGCTAGAGGTAATATCATAAGCTGCTGAAGTCTTTTTATCATTGATAATTTTGCTAGAATAAGTTGTTCTGGGGTGACGTGACTGGCACGCTACGTTTGTCGCTGACTGAAGTCTTTATGTCCAGTGCGGTGGACGAAGAAAGTAAATTGTCAAGTTGGGTTTGTTCACCCGTCAAACTCCGAACCGTAATGGTGAGCTGGTCATCAGACATATGGTGGCCATTGGAGTGTTGATAATAAGATCAATAGGGCGAACAGAGGAAGATAATGATTATGGTCGTGGTTGAGTCACTCCAAGCATGGTAGCACTACCCGTTACTAAATGCCCCACGTGACATTCTTGGCACCAAGGGATATTATCTCTCCAGGTGCGAAATGATCATACGCAAATAGCAAATGGTAGTCGAATATACTGATGTCGACGACAATCAAAAGATCTTACCATGATAACATAGATTGGCTTACTCTAAAGCCTCACAAACAGGTAGATACCTTCGCAAGTTCGAGCTAGTGACAGGTTCAGTTCACCAGTTCACACTAAAGTAGAAAACGCCATATGTGTTATATCTCATTTCGGATACTTTGGTATGGCTATAGTCTTTTCCCATCGCAATACGCGACGCTCAGTCTCATTTGTAGTCATGTACAGTCCCAAGTTTCAACTAGATAGTCACATGACCGCGTGTTGGTCGACAAACAACGCCATCTCCTCACCTCATCCATCGCTACCTAACTGTCCGCCATGCCTAAAGTCGGAGAGCTCACCGACTATGAGAAAGTTCAACGGGAAAATATTCGGAAGAACGAAGAGACGTTGAGGGAGTTGCTGGGCGCGGGTGATGTCAAAGTCTCATCTGGAGACGCGCTTGCTATTAGCGCACTTGGGATCGGCGCTCCTCCTGTGAAGCGAAAAAAGGCCGCCTCGAAACCGAAGAAGAAGGCTAAGAAGGTTGAGCCGTCTGGAGAGGAGGAGGGGGAGGAAGAAAGAAAGGCTGCGCCGACTCGACCTGGATTAGGCACCCGCCGAAGCGCACGGAACGCTGCAAAGCCCACTGTATCGTACGCTGGAAACGGGGATAATATCATCGACCGGTCCAAGGAGCCTGTTATTCTTTCTCGACCTGGGAAGCGATGGGATGAAGATGATAGCGAGGACGATGAGGGTGGAGGTGGAAGAGAGCGGGGAGGGACGGGTAAGGTCAACAGGCTTGTCGGGCGAGTACATGATCCGTGAGTATTTTGCCATTTTTTACGTCTCACCTAGGGTGCTCATCTTGCTTAAAACAGGAAAACATTTGGTTTGATTCCCGGAGTTCGCATTGGAACGTGGTGGGAGACCCGAGCTGAATGTTCAGGTGCAGCTATCCATGCTCCTTTTGTGGCTGGAATCGCTGGTGGTCTTAAGGGCGCGTATAGCGTGGCCTTGAGTGGAGGTTGGTGCTTGTTCGTTTGATTGAGATATATTTAAGCTAAAGTTGTGCGACAGGATACGATGATGATGTTGATATGGGAGACGCTTTGTGAGTTATATCTGAACATATAGTTTCGTGTTGGTTCTGACATTGGTGATTGACAGTACCTATACCGGCTCGGGTGGACGCGATCTCAAAGGAACCAAGGCTAACCCGAAGAATGTGAGCACCTGTTTATAATTGATTATTCACTCGTACTGATTGTTTGCTTCTCAGCTTCGCACCGCTCCTCAATCCTCCGACCAGACTTTCGAAAACTCTTTCAACAAGTCACTTCTCGTAAGAACCTCCCATCACTTCTCGTTTCATTCCCTAATCTCCTTCCCTGCTAGATCTCCTCACAAACCAAGAAACCCGTTCGCGTCATCCGAGGATTCAAACTTCCTAGCAAATACGCACCCAGAACCGGATACCGATACGACGGAATCTACGTCGTTGAAAAGGCATGGATGGAGCCAGGAAATAATCCTGGACGATTCCAAGTCTGCAAGTTTGCATTCAGAGTGAGTGTCGCATTTTCTAGTCACCGCATATTTTCTGGAACAAATCACTAAGTGCTCTCATATTACTCAGCGTGTTCCTAACCAGCCGCCGATCCCCGAACGAAGCAGTAACCCTGACGATGATGAAGAGGAGGAAGAAGCGGAGGAAGAACAGGAAACCGAGTCGGAGGCCGAAAACGAATCTGAGCCTGACGCTGGAGAGGATTCAGAGAAGGAGAACGCGGCGCCGGACGATCAGGAAGAGGAGGAGGAAGAAGAGGAAGAAGCCCCGCCTCCCAAACGTGCTAAGCTTACGGCCGCGAAGGTCGTCAAGAAGCCAGCCCCGCTCAAAGAGACGGCCCCTCCCAAAGCAAAGGCCCCGCCCAAGAAGAAAGCACCACCGAAAAAGAAAGGCGGGAAGCGCAAGATGTGGGTGTACGTCGGTAACTGATTGGTGCAAGCCGAGAACGTCGAGTTGATTTCGCTTGGTTGTATATATGGCTATTTATTGGGTTTGTTGTTTTGTTTTCGAGCTTTGTATATCCCAGTTGTTCTGCTATCATGCTAGTCGCTTGTACATACTTTTCATAATGCTACTTGAGTCTTATAAGCCGTTGGATAGTCTGGTTCAAACGCAGTTCTCATCGGCGGTGTCAGAGCCCAAATATCACGTGATATCCCGCCTTTATTTGGCTTGCTTAACACATGTCGTTCTCTACCACAATCGCCTATAGACAAGCTACGCGGCTCATGTCTATTGCAGCCACCACTCCCGCTTTGTATGTTTTACTTCTAGGTTTTTCTGGTTTAAGTCAACTTACAATAGCTCTGCATCTCGGCTCCCAATCGGATTAATTCTCAACAACGCGACTCATTCTGTGTTGCGTCATTTCTCAAATAAATTCGATTTCAAACATGCCCTGTTTAATAGCCTGGGTGCTCTGGACTTGGAAGCTAGTAAACGCCTGGAAGAATGTGCGTAGAGACAAATGGTCGCCGTAATGTCGATAGAAGTTGACGTCATTCAACGTTACAACAGACTATTTTCTTCGAGCGCTCATTCTCTTGATATCAGCGTCAACAACACATTCATAGTCATAATTTTCAATCACCGACGTCAAGACAAACATTCAGGTGAAGCTTCTGACATGCCATTCGATCTACGCGGAGCCTTCTCCAGGCGCCACAGTACAGTGCCACATATGGGTCAGGGTCGAGACAACCCTTGGCACTTCATTGGAAGGACTATTTTGTTCTAGCCCTGACAGGTATCGGACAAGCCGGACAAACCGTGGCGATATATAATCCGGGCGTGTTGGTAGAGAGAGAGGTTTTCCTCGAGGTGGTATTCGTCTATCGTTGGTATCGATTTTACCTCGGTCGATGGCTTCGGGGCTCGCTTCGATTCTGTCGACGTATCTCGAACATCTTATCGCGAGCAGGTATGTCCAGGGTGTTCGCGAGATGCAACGAGTCTTGACTAATAAATGAGTTAGACATTTAACGTGTAAGTGTCGATTAGAATTCGTTGAGCGCGTTTTGTGACTCGGAAAAGCAGTCGCGGGATATGTCGTCCTGTTATACGATCATCTGTTGACTCTCGCAGACGAGGTGAGTCTGCGCGTAACAGTCGCCAAATAGAAAGTGATTGATTATTCTGTCCAGATCGAGTTGGTATGGTCACGTCCGGGAAACATTGTATCGATTATATTTCTTGTCGTGAGTGAGACAACTCTTCGTATCTCATTACCCACTAATTTCATAAACAGAACAGATATCTCGTGAGTTGACGAACATCCGGACGTGTCTATGATTCTTACCATTGGCTAGACTCCATTAGTCTTGGCGGTTGATATATATGGTAGGAATTACAAGGCTTGGTTTTTTATCTTGAGTACTTATTACGTTTGTGTGCAGACAAAGGAGGGCTGCCACATGAAATGTCTTTGGTGGTTCGTCGTCATTCATGCCTCACGATATACAAGCCTCAACATCTATCATTTCACAGTATTGCCGTACCTGGTTCCTGATGGAAGGGTATTTCAACTTTTTGCTCTTAGCCTCGGTACGTCTTTTCGATCAGTTATTTCAACTCAAACTTAAACTGGAGCTGCTAGGTTCATGGTGTGTTAGGACCTTTTACATCTTTTTCACATGTTACCGATCCCCTTGGTCCGCAATCCAGCCTTGATGCTCATGAGAGCCAACGCCTTCTGGGGAAACTCTCCAAGACTACGGCGTTGGTTGATTGCGGCGTATGTCTTGTATTTGACGAGCACCTTTGCGCTCTTGACCGCTGGGATGTTTCAAACTTTGGGTGCGTGTTCTCTAAACGTTTATATGTCGATACTTACTTGGAAAACAGTGACGGTGTGTACCACTTTGATGAATGTACGACTTGTTTCTCAATATATATTCGCTTGGTTAGGTATATCCTGAACCACTCCTAGTACATGGTTGTTGGGGACAGGTATGTTTCTGCTCCTGGCTTGACCTCAATTTGAGCGCTGAATCTTAACTCTTGAAGTAGATTGTCAACTACTTGTAAAATTTCCGAATCTTCCGGTCATGCAGTGCAACTTACATTTGGAATTCAGATGGGCGGTTTGGGTGCCCGCGCTTTTACTCGAGGTACGCCGTTGACCTATTGGATTCTGTGCTCTGCTGACTCTTCATGGAAACGCCAGTGCATCATTTTCACACTTACAGCTATACGAGCTTGGCAATACTCTAAATCGCCGGTGTCGCACATCCAAATGCCTCTAGTACAGACTTTATACCGAGATGGTCAGTCATCTGACTCTTTCGCATCGTTTCACTCACAAATGTCGTCGTGTACAGGATTCCAATACTTTATTGTTATCATGCGTACGTTTCTGTATTCTCCGCAGCCAAGACGGCTCCCCTTACCATTATTCTTTTCACAAGTGTGCACGTTCTTTCCGTTACTGGTATGGGCCAAGGCACCAATGTCTCGTACGTTATTTCATTCCTGTTCGCTCATGACATATGTGTTAAACGTCGGCTTGGCAGTTGCGGCTCTACCTAAATACGTGACGATGGGTACACCTCTTCTACTTCCAATCGATGCAATACTTCTACTTAACGATTTTACCTTTTAGCAATCGTAAACGTAATGGCCTCTCGAATCATACTCAACACTAGAGCGTACAGTCGAAGCCTGAACACTCTAACTCTATTCGATGAATATGAACTTCCGAGTCGAACAAGCGGGGAAGAACGTACGAGATGGAGAGCCGTTCGCAGTGAGATCACGTCGGGCTGATTCCAGGTTTGGAAAAAGGACTTTAAGCTGTATAGTTATTTATCTTTGCTATCGTCCATCTTGGATATGTATGTTTAGTGCTACGCGTGTGGCTTTCAAAAACTGTAATTCAAAATTGTACATTAGATGATAACATTTCTTTCTGTCATCGCTTACACACCGTGGGAACCTTGACTCGTCGCTAGGTACCGAAACGCCCAAACAATTTCACGGGTTGATCGACGTGATCGAATGTCGATCACTTGTCAATAATAAGAATTTCGAATTGTGTGGCTGCCAAAATTTGGGCGGCCTTGCTCTCATGGCCGAGGGGGAGGATACTTGGCGGTGCGCTTGTCAAACTCGGACAACTCATGAGCAACAATCAATTAGCAGAAAACATTGGAGAGTACAAGATTCAGGCATGCATGGCGTACGCAAATCCATACAGTGATCATCAGTTCGCCAACTGGCAAGTCCGTTAGGGTACCTCGAGCCATGTAATTTCACAGACACGGAATGTCTCGACGCGATCCTCCTCTTCTTTGTGCTTGGATTCATGACTTAGATCAGTTGGCTCGACTTCCAGGCTTGAAGAAGATTCCTTCCAAATCGGAGCCTCCGAATCGTCTAGACACTTGTAGAGCAGGACGACGCGAGTAGTTTTTTCGGGAGCGGGATCGATGCTAAGTCGCGCTAGAGCTTCAGAGTCGACGGAGCTCAGAGCACGGATGGCAAAATGCGTGGAAGATCTTGATTTTAGTTCGCGGATGAATCGGCTGGGAACACGGCAAACCATCAATAACCATGCGAAGGCGGGAATGATAGATGAAACTCACCCAAGAAAGTTCGAGACAGCTTCAGGACCTATATCAGAAAGTATGCTCGACATGCAAGCCTCAACCTCGCTAATGCCAACCACGACTGAATTGTCGGGCTCGACCGTGGTGACAGACTTGAGCCAGTCTCCTGAGTGAGTCGGTTCACTGGGAGCCTTTGTCTTGTAAGTGAAAATCCCGCCGGGTTTTCCGCTACCCAAATACGAATAGAAATGTTAGAAAATTAACCAATAGTAGGAAAGGCTCTCACAATCCATCCCAAAAGAGACACTCAATCTTTGTGTTCGCCCGGGAGTCCCACAGAGTTCCATCATTGTCTAGACGAACTTCCCATGACGTGGCTTGGTTAAACCCCTTGTAATTCCGATCTATTGAAGGGGCAAGCGCGACAAGCTCCCAAGCTCGGTTGAGCACTAAGTCAATTTTCATCTTCTGAGTAGTAATGTTTGTAGAGTTGGGCCGCGTGACGAGATAGATAACGGTTTGCCTCGTACTCAGCTCCAAGTCCAGCACACTTCCCTCGTCAATCCCAGCCTGAGTCACTGGTTCGTTGTCGTCCAGTAATCTCCCGTCCAGATAAAACCTCTGGAGGGTCTCCAGTGGTCCATATTCGGCCATGACTAAGTACTTGACATTGTTGACATAATATAATGCCTGAATTTGACCAAGCGGGAACGTTTGAGAGTCTTTCCGAAGCATAACAGAAAATTGATAGCTTGAAGCATAAATTTGCTTTCCAACAGAGCCCGAGGATCCTCTGTAGGACTTGATCTGATGGCTGACATCTTCAAGAATAGTCAGCACATATATATGATCCGTGGAGCTAGCGTACCTCGGGGGGAACGGCTTCCGACGACGGCGGCGGCGGTACTTTTCGTCGGCGAAGAAGTAGCAGGAGCAACTCCATCGCCCGTATTCCAATATGATTGAGAGAAAAAGGTGCTTTTTGCTTCCACGCGGGTGTTCAATGCGACGTTGACCGCTTTCACAGAATCCGCAAGGTCGGTCCAAGTCTCTTCAGCAATCTGAACTAATGCATCGCTGTAGTCCGGAAGCTTGGCAGAAATAGTTATGTTTTGGGGGTCGGCCGATTGCAGCTCTGGAAGTGACTTTTTCAAAGACTGGATAATGGTCTTTTACATGTCAAATTAGTCCAGTGGGTGTGAATGACAAAATCAAATCTACCTGGTAATTGTTGTCCCGCTTTACCGTTGTTGCGCGACCATTGAAGTTTGCCACAAAGTACGGCAGTACTATTGGTGGGAGCCCCTGGTTATTGGACATAAGATCAAGCTCGGTAAGGCTGGTGGTCGATGGATTCACCCAAGCCGACTACACCGCCACACTAGAGCTGATCACCTGACCGTCGATTCGTTCTGAAGAGCCTAAATGAAGCGAAAGGAGCGTGGAGTACGGTATGGCTATTTGGGCTCTCATGAGCCATCATCCTGCTCAAACTAGGGTTTCATTTTCTTTTACCGTATATTACAACACAAATATTGCGATGAGCTGAGTCGAAGCAGGTGGATAGAATTAGGGAATTTCCATGTGACAAAACTCAATAGCAAACATCTCTATTCGACTAGAGCCTGTGCTAACAGAATCACCTCCAATCAACTGGCGCCAAATTGACGTCCCTTCAGACCAGTAAGGGCGCACCGATTCCCAGAGGGAAGCGGTTGGAGCGTCGATCGTTTTATACAACATTGTTATCCGAACGGTTTTAACGTTAGGATAGTTGGTTACAAGCATCGGTGCTGCCGCTTGGTATTCAACTTGGGGAAGAAATCGAATGACTACATGCGAGCAGGTCTTCGACCGCAGTTGAGATTGCAGACGACTCAAGAACCAATCGTTAGACTCAATAATATGGTAGAATAACAAAGTATACGCGTACCTCAAGAGTTCTGAGCGGTAAATATTGAAAATTTCCAATACATCTTGGATATAGGATACGGCTTTCTCAAGCGGAACAGCCACGGAGTTGTTGAATTTCAGACTAAGCATCGGCCTTAAAGTCTCACTCGTATGAGATAGCTGGGGTGATAATGCTGGATCGGGAAGCGAGGATTTCGTCGGTGGGCTTTGTCCAATCAACTAAGATAGAGTATCCGACATACCCGCTCAAGGAAGGAGCTCACCTGCCATCCCAGTACAGCCACTATGCTTTTGATTTTGAATGATGGTCAAACAATTCACTTGCGTCAGATACGTCCACCTTCCAAGACATGGATTGAATATATTCGGGCCCCGAATCATCTAGGCGAGCTGAAAGTGCTGCTAAATCCCATCTGCGATCCAAACCAAGTCGAATGATCTGCTCGTGGGCGCAAGATAGATTTCTGGGCGCGGTTTGGGCGCTCCCTAGGCCCGGGAAGGGATTGATCAAACCTGCGTATAATTAGCGGACCTACTTCCACATTAGAAGCCTTTTATGAGACCCACTCAAGTCTTGAGAGGAAAATATCCGAAACCGCATCTGAAAGTAATCCTACTAATGACGCTAGAGATAGTATTACATTGTACATAACTACAGCGATTTTTCTGAATGCATGTTTAGTCAATCAGGGAACCTCGAGAAAGCTGAAATCGACAATAAGGATCTGAGATCGATTTTGTGCTTCTATGATGCTCCCAGGGTTGATAACGTCTCGCCAAGCTGGAGCCTGACCATCTCGAAAGGGGGGAACTGAGTCCCAGAGTGAGGCGGTCCTATCGTCAAGCCGTTTGTATATCAAGGCAACGTAGTTAACTTGAGCGTCTGGGACATCAAGGATGGACAATGCCGCTGTTTTTCGGTATTCGTCTTGTGGTAGAAAGCGAACAGCAATATGCGAGCACGGGTTTGATTTCAAATGAGAGAGCAAAGGGCTGGTTGTACGGAAATCGAATCAATAGGTTATTGAAGCCCTGTCGAGCTAGATGTGCGCACCGCAAAATGTGTCCACGAGAACCCATAGGTTGAGGCAACACTCCAGAAAGGTACTTTTCAACATCACCAAACGGAACCGCCACTGAGTTGTTAGCCTCGAGAACTTGCATTGCTTGATATAATTCCGTAGTCTGAGAGAGCTGTACCGATTGTTCTTGGAAGGCTGCTGTATCGAGTGACGAAGATCGGATTGAAGGACTGCGAAAGAAAGGAAGACAAATGAGTAAGAATATATTCTACGCGAGTCGCAGTGGCCTACCTGCCATCCCAGTAAAGCCACGGCATTTTTGATCCAGAATTAGGATCAGATAGGGTTTGCTCATCAGGGACGTTTATAGTCCACGAGGTGGACTGGATACAGTCCGCCAACAGATCACTATCGCACGGCTGAAAAGCTGTCATCTCCCACTTTCGATTCACAGACATGTGAACGGTTATTTTGTCGAGTGGGCTAAGGTGATAGCTAGTTGAGTAAGAGCCATAGCCGTTATTCCTACTGGTCGTTCGATAAGCCGGAAGGAGATATATTGTCGATCTTCTCGTATTCAGTATCAAGTCTACTGGTGCTCCCCCGAGTATATTCAACTGCCCAAGCGCAACTCCATCCCCTAGCTGCGTGCCGGAAAGCTCAAGTCGTTGTAGAGTCGCCGGTATTCCATGCTCCTTCTCTACGAGGCGTTTGACCTCCTGGATGGTTGATGAAGCGTGAAGATTACCGAGAGTTACAAGTGTTTGGGAGGTGGTACGGATGGTGATGGAAATATGATCGCCAGGATTTATCGAGGAGTTCAGGGGGCGATATAGGGTTTGTGTGGATGCGGGCGAGGGGATTGCTTTCATAAGACAGGTGAATCAATGAAGTACTTCTTCAAACGAGATAGAAGTACATACGATGACTAAGTGCGGCTGTGATCGCTCCTGAAACTATGGCACTTGCATTTGAGGGTGTAAAGGTTAAACTCCTTGTCTCGGTTGGGCCGAAAGAGTTATTCACCGGATCCTCGGGCTCATCGAAGTTGACCTCAACTATCTGCACGCTGCCAACGACATCCGGCCAAATCTCCTCACTAATCTCGATGACTGCATCGCCATAGTGCGCTAGCGAGGTAGATATAATTATGTCTTGAGATTCCACAGCCCGGAGCTTGGCTATGGACTTTTGTAGGAGTTTAATGGTTGCCTATGGATCCGAAAGTCAGTGCATCTGTTGTTGATCGAGTTAACTAGCAATCACACCTGGTAATCAGGATCTCGTTTGATTGCTACTGTCCGGCCCTTGTATTTGGCCACATAATAGGGGAGAGAGGTCGATTCTGGAGGGTTCAGATTGTTGGACATCAAAGATCGAGCGGTTTCAGTGGCGGTAGTCTGGAAGTGTAATAGATCAGACGTGCCACAAGGCCTAATATTTGCGGCAGTTTTGGTTCTTGGGTGCTTATTAAGCTTCCTGGCCTGACCTCACCTGCGGCAAGCCCGACCTTCTTCACGCGAGTTCACCTTGACTAAAAGTATTTACTTTCATACAAAGAACACTCATAATCTCATCATGTTTGTGCGCCGAAATCTTTTAACACACTCTTTCGCCGTCCTCCCCAGCGCCTGTTAAGTCGGCTGTTCTTCTTACTCTCGCTCCTCATGGGTCAATCGGGCTTCGAAACACTTGCTGCCGACCATTTAGTCTCAAAAGTTTTAGATCACGGCGAATTTCATTATGAAAAGCGCCATAATCCGAAGAGTGAATCGAGATAATGGGGTAGGCAAACGATATTGGATGGGACCATTGTGGTTCTGGCGATGCATAGGAGATTGCCTGATTGTTTCTATTGGTGAGTAACGACAACGGATATTGTATGCTATAGTTAAAATGCGCTTCGGTGAATGAAGACAGTTCGTACGCAGCGACACGCCTAATGGCCCAGTTTGCCCTCATCAACTTGAATCTGTATGCTTAAGTTGATTCTACCCGCGCGGACTTACAAAAGTGTAACTCGATATCGTATACATCATATGATGGCATTTCACTCTCTCATAGCGCCCTGCATCTCAGTTTTTGCTCATTGCTAGCTATCTTGGGTGCTGGCATAACCTCACGCGTTAATTGACGGGATCGGGCGTCGATCAACTATCATTGGTGATTTTGAATTATGCAATTGGTGGATCTTCTTTGCCGGCGGTCCATTGCCGAGACCCCAGGCTGACGAAACCTAACAATACACCTTCCTGACTCGTTCATCTCACACGAAATATTCCATTAACAGGCTATCCGGAAAGTATTGGAATCGGGCGTCATGCGTAGAACATGAAAATCAATAAAGTATTTATTACTTCGTCAGTTGGAATCCGTTCGTCAGGGGACCCCAAGCCATGTGACTTCGCAAATATACAATGCCTCGCCCTGATCCTCGGGCTCATGGCTTCGGACAGCGGGCTCGACTGGCAGACTCAGAGAGGATTCTTTCCAAACCAGAGCTTCCGAATCGCCCAGACACTTGTAAAGCATGGCAATACGAGTGCTTCTTTTGGGAGCGGGATTGACGTCAAGTCGAGCCAGAGCTTCGGAATCAGCGGAGCTTAGGACACGAATCGCGAAATGCGTCGAGGATCTTGATTTTAGTTCGGGGACGAATCGGCTAAGCACAAAGTAAAAACTCAAAAATCATAAAAACACAGAAAGGGTAGATAAAACTCACCCAAGAAAATTTGACACAGCTCGGAGGCCTATCTCGGGAAGTATGCTCGACATACACATCTCGACCTCACTGAGACTAACCACAAACGAGTTGTTGGGCTCCACCGTGGTGACTGACTTAAGCCAATCCTTCGAATGAGTTGGTCCGCTTGGCTGTTGCAACGCCATGAATGGCTCGCCTGGGTCCTTCCCGCTATTCAAATACAAAAGAAGCTGATGAGATATAAAAAATGATAAAAAAGACTCTCACAATCCATCCCAATATATACAGTCGATATTTGTATTCGAGCTCGAGTCCCAGAGAGTGCCGTTGCTCTCCAGGCGAACTCTCCAAGACCTGGTTTGGGTGAATCCCTTGTATTCTCGATCTACTGAAGGGGCAAGAGCAACAAGTTCCCAGGCTCGGTTCAGTGCCAAGTCAATCTTGATGTGCTGGGCACTATTTGTAGTTGGGTTGAGTGGGTCGAGATAGAGAACGGTCTGCCTCGTACTGAGTTCGATGTCCAGAGTAGTTCCCTCCTCAATTCCAGACTGAGCCACTCGGTCGTCGTTGGCCAACAGTCTGCCATCAAGGTAAAGCTTCTGAAGCGGCTCTAGTGGTCCATATAAGCTCATAACACAGTATTTGACGTTGGTGATGTTGTGGTATGACGGTTGAATCCGAGAAACCAGGAACGTTTCAGAGGCTTTCCGAAGTTTGATCGAAAAGTAATAGTCTGGTGAATAAACTTGATCTCCGGATGAGAGCGCAGCACCTCTATATGCCTTGATTTGATCGCTGATGTCTTCTATCATGGTCAGAAAGGTATCAAAGACCCATGGCATCAACATACCCGTGGAGGAGGGTGGGTTTTCGGCGGCGGCGGTAGTATTGGCATTTCTTGTAGCCGGGATAGTAGCACTAATTCCTCCAAAAGTTCCAGCCAACTGATCGAGAGTCGGATATATCTCTTCCAACTGAGTTTTTACTGTTACCTCGACTGTTCTCACAGAATCCACAAGGTCTGTCCAGGTTTCCTCGGCAATCTGGACGAGTACGTCGCCATAGTCGGGTAGATTGATAGAAACAATGATGTTTTGAGAGTTGACTGATTCCAATTCTGAAAACAACTTTTGTAAGGACATGATAATGGCCTTTCCACACAACCAGGTGAGCCAAACGGATATACGTGATGACAAAATCATATTCACCTGGTAGTTGGCATCTCGCTTTACCGTTGTTGCGCGGCCATTGAATTTTGCCACAAAGTACGGCAGTACAGCTGATGGGGGCCCCTGGTTGTTCAACATAAGATCGAGTCGGGTGAGGCTAGTGGTCGATGGATTCACCCCGGCCGATTACACCGCCACATGGAAGCTGATCACCTGACTGTCCATTTTTATTTCTATTTTTTGCATTCAATTTTAACATGCTCGCCTGGCTGACATCCAGGTGATATCCACTCGAGCATGACATCAACAGATCAACTCTTTGGGTGAGTTGGACCTCACGGCATTGGCTGATAGTTAGCTATGCCTAACACATCAATGGCACTTGGTTGTACCTAGTAGGGAGTTTCCGTTTTGCCGATTTTCGGTTGGAGCCTATCAATCTAGAATTAGACTAGTCTTATTTCTTACTAATCGCTCCAACCGATTTTTATTAACGATCGTCAAAACGGAAACTCCCTAGTGTGAAAAATATGCGATGCAACGTTACAGGCCAGATCTTAGTCAACCATATCTTAGTAATCGAACGCTATCACAATTGAATTGTTATGCAGCATCATTCAGGTACGCCAAAGATAAAGAGCGCATACATGTGTCGGTACAACCAGGTTTTGTGAGAAGTTACAAAGACTTTTACGTCTTGCTTTAGTCTACGTACTGTATAGAAACATATAAAAGTACTGACAACATCAGTGGTTATATGGTGAGATGTAATCGTTGCGGTAATAGTATGGGACCTCATTCATTACATCAAGGAATTTCTAGAAAGGTAAAGTCGACAACTACGAGCTCCGTACGCCTCTGGTTTCCTATAATGTTATCGCGATCAATCACGTCCTGCCAAGTTGGTGACTGATCATCTTGAAAAGGAGGGACCGAGTCCCAGATCAAAGCAGTTTTCTCGTCAATCCTCTTGTACAGGAGTACTATATGTTTGACCCGGGCGTTTGGATGATCTGGAAGAGATACTATCGCTGCTTCCTTGTATTCGGTATTGGACAAAAAACGAACAGCGACATGCGAGCAGGGTTTCGAGTGCAGGCGGGATAAGAGAGGGCTGGTTGTGAAGTACACAAATCAATGAGCTGTGAATTCTAGTTTAGCAAATGCACACACCGTAGAAGCTGTTTCCGAGATTCGAGTAGAGAGGACAGCACGTCGGAAAGATACGTTTTGACATCTTTGATAGAAACAACTACCGAGTTGTTAGCCTCAAGGGCCTTTGTTGAGTGACAGAACTCGGTTGTCTGAGAAAGCTGAGTGGATTGCTGCCGTAAATCTGCTGCATTAGAAAGTGAGGAAAGGGACGCTGGGCTATATCAAACACTAAACGGATACATTCTGAGCATACAGCAATTATCTCACCTGCCGTCCCAGTGTAGCCAAGGCAGTTTGGATCCAGAGACAGGGTCGGATAGCGTGTCTTCAGTAGCCATGTCCACGGTCCATGACATAAACTGAACGTAGTCCGCTGATTGACCGTTTGTGCGTGGCCGAACCAGTGCTAGCTCCCATTTTCGATTCGCAGAAGTTTGAACTTTGATTTTGGTGAGCGGGACGGGCCCGAGGTATTCATGAATCATACCCCTATCACGTTGAGTGTACGTCTTGTAGGCTGGAAGCACATATATAAGCGATTTCCTTGTGCTCAAGATCAAGTCGACCGGTAGTCTATCCGCCACGCCTGCTTGCCCGAGTTCAAGTTCATCGTTCAGTTGAGTACCAGAAAATTCGAGTTGCTGCAGAGCCGTAGGAATGCCATATTCTGTTTCAATGAGTAATTTGACGTCTTGAACTGTCGATGACGCGGAAAATTTGTTCAGAGTCGATAGGGTTTGGAAGGTAGTACGAAGAGTAATAGAGATGGGATCGGAAAATCTTGTCGAAGGATCCGTAGGATATCTGGGAGGTTGGGAAGTTTTGGGCAAGAGAGAGACTTCTATAGACGAGGTGTTTCAGATAAATTTCTTGTCTGACGCAATATGAACACATACGACGATCAGTGGTAGCAGTCTTTGTATTTTGGGGTGTGAAGGCTAGAGTTCCTGGCTTTGTTGAATCGAGTGGATTGGTTTCAGAGTCACTAGAGTCTTCAAGAGTGATTTCGACTATCGTTACGCTGCCAGCCACCTCTGGCCAGATCTCCTCGCTAACGTATACGGGTGCGTCGCCATAGTTGGAGAACGGGGCTGTTATGAAGATATTTTCAGGGTCGGCTTTGCGGAGCCGAGGTATAGACTTTTGTATAAGTTTAATAGTAGCCTGGAAGTCTAGCAGTCAGTATGCCAGTCGGTGATTGAATTTCTTAGCAATCATACCTGGTAGTCTGGATCCCGCTTGATTGCTACCGCCCGGCCCTTGTAGTTGGCAATATAATAAGGGAGAGCAGGGGGCTCTGGAGGATTCAAGTTGTTGGACATTGATTTCGAGTTTCGGGCTTGGTGGTGGCAAGTTAGCAGCGTAAATCGATTGCCACGAGGCTTATTATTTGTATGTGTTTCGTTCTTCATGTGCTGACCAATCTTCCCCATGTAGCAACCGCCCAATTCCAATCTCATCCTCAACGTCACACGCGACGAACCCAACCTTCTCCACAGAGAGCTCGCCTTGACTGGGAATACTTTGTAACATAAAGGGGGATCATTGTAATCTCTGTCTTATCTTTGCACTGGAATCTCCAAACACACTCTTTCGCCGTCCCCCTCCCCAGCAACCCGTCATGTCTGTTCTTCCTACTGTTGCCCCTCATACACCAACTGGGCTCCGAATAACATCTCCTCGGACACCTAGAACTATGAGAACATTTAACCCTAGGCACAACACTGGAGAGTGGGATGAACAGGCGAGGCTAGGCGGGGCGGCTAAAGTGCCAGTGATGTTCAAGAGATTACTTAAATTTTCGCAAATGGTGAGTCAAGATTGTGTATATTATGTGGCATTGCTAATTCATGCATTTTGGCGGTTAGGATTTTGAACTGGCAGCATGGCAGCTCACGTATCTGTGTGTTGCGCCTCGGCGAGTGTGAGTACGTCTCGTCACGCTCTCCTAGTATTCGTGTTTCTCATCCAATCCTTCTACAGATATAAAAATGTATACTTCCACAAACGTATGTGTGCCCGTCTTTTCCAATTGTCTTACGTGGCGCCCAAGCTAATCTCCATTTGCGTCGTAGAAACCAAAAACACATGGGCTCGAGATGATCCTGCTATTCTATGGCTGATATCGGCAACCTTATGTGGTATGTTATTGGGCTTACCATGCTCCGTACCGTCGTCTAACCTGTCCACTTGTTTCCCGCGCCACGTATATAGTCTCAGCAATAGCATGGGGTTTGGTATATTCATTATCTCCACTCGAGATACTCAAACTCGCAATCTTGATGATCCTCAGAGACTTTCTCTTGGTCGGAGGTGTAGTAGCTACTCTTGTCTGGTACGTGTATTTAGCCTTGCTCTCGGATTCACTCTTCTGAATTACACTCGAACCAACCTTAGGCTATTCGCAAACACCTTGCTCCTCTCGAACCCGACGTCACTCTCCCTCACATCCTCTCAATCATCCCTCTCAACAGCCCCAACTCAACGCGTCGAATGGGCTTACGCATTCGACGTTCATTGCAACGCCCTCTTTCCTGTGATACTGGTTCTTCATGGGGCCCAACTGGTGCTGTTACCGGTCGTGAGTCGTGCTGGATGGGTGTGGATGTGGTTA